>NIPM01000872.1:0-40924 GCA_002738285.1 Holacanthella duospinosa | reverse complement strand
GACCCTTTTTAAGGATTAATATCCTATAAAAATAGATAAAAATTACCTTTTTTTTAACTAAAGATCTATAAAATTTGCTTTAATTCTTTTTGCAACGGTCTTGAATTATACAAAGTATGTCAAGAAAAGGAAATTGCTTGGATAACGCTATTATAGAAAACTTTTTTGGAATATTAAAATCAGAACTTTACTATATACAAAAGTTCCATAGCATTGAAGAATTAAAAAATGAAATTAAAAAGTATATAAACTATTATAATAACGAAAGAATTAAATCAAATTTAAACAAAATGAGCCCGATACAATATCGAGCTCTTCATTATCAAAATTAATTAGTAATTTGTCCAAACTTTTGGGGGCAGTCTATTTTTTGAAAGCCTCTATTTATAACCTAAATATCATTCAGTATAACAATAGATACCGACTTAGTCGGAAACTGTATTTTTTAGTTTTTTCGCTTTAATAAAAAAGAACAATGCACAAACTATTGCAATAACAATTCCAATACATAAACCTACAAATTCAATAGTCTGTGTATTTGTTGTTGCCAATAGTCCGACAAATCCTTCTGGAGAAATAATGATATAAGTAGTCACAACGACAGTCATAAAAATAGCAGGAATTGTTGCTATCCAGTGGTTTTTCCCTCGTTTTAACAAATATACCGCAGCGACCCATAGCGCTATGGTTGCTAAGGTTTGATTTGCCCATGCAAAATAACGCCAAAGAATTTGGAAATCGACAAATGTCAGTACTATTCCAATAGAAAGTAGAGGGATGGCAATTATAAATCGATTTATAATAGGTCCTTGTTTGTAATTGAAAATATCTGCAATGTTTAATCTGGCACTTCTGAAGGCTGTATCACCACTACTAATAGGTGCTGCAACAACGCCTAAAACAGCTAAAATGCCTCCTATTTTTCCCATTAGCGAATTTGAAATAATATTCACTATTACTGCCGGAGTTCCTACATATTCAGCTAAACCATTTACACCTCCAAAGAAACTCATTGCTGCTGCTGCCCAAATCAAAGCTACAAAACCTTCTGTAATCATAGCGCCATAAAACACGAAACGTCCTTCATTTTCATTTTTTAAACAACGTGCCATCATAGGTGCCTGAGTGGCATGAAAGCCACTAATAGCACCACATGCTATAGAAATAAAAAGATAAGGAAAAATCGATTTACCTGTAGGATTTACATTTTGAAAAGTCAGCTCAGGAATATTGAAATCGCCTAAAAAGATCCCAAAAATAATGCCAACAGCCATGATTAATAGCGCAATACCAAATATGGGGTAGATTTTACCTATAATTTTATCAATGGGCAATATCGTTGCCATAATATAATAGATAATAATAATCGCAATTAAAACCGAGCGGTCTAATCCTGTAATCTCTTTTAGAATATCTGCCGGGGTGACAATAAAAACAACACCCACTAAAATTAATAATACAATTGAAAAAACACGCATGATTTGCTTTATACCATTGCCTAAATTATCCCCTGTTAACTCAGACACTGATTGTCCTTTATTGCGAACAGATATCATTCCTATTAAAAAATCATGTGTTGCTCCGGCAAATATAGAACCAAATACTATCCACATAAATGCAGCCGGTCCCCACATGGCTCCTGCAATAGCTCCAAAAATAGGACCTGTTCCTGCAATGTTTAAAAACTGAATTAAAAAAGCCTTCCATTTCGGTAATTCGACGTAATCAACATTGTCAGCCATTTCTTTAACCGGTGTCTTACGTTTGGGGTCTATGCCAAATACTTTTTCTACAAATTTGCCATAGATAAAATATCCAGCAATCAACATAAAAAAAGATAATATAAATGTGACCATACAATATTAATTTGTGTTAAAAAATATATCTGAAATAGTAAATATACTATTTTTTTAAGTAATATAATTATCACTTAAAAAATAGTTGCTTTTAACTATGTAGTTTTGAAATACCCCCTACAAAACTAAAGGTAAACTTAAATAAATATAAAAGGTCTAAAAAGGCAGTAAAATAAAGCTATTGTGTGGATTAGTGCATATTGAAAGTGCAAAACGAAAATTACCATTATTACCATTTTCTACTATTAAAGTATCATTTTTTCTACCATTAAAACTGTATTTAGCGCTAAAATTACCATTTCTAAATGCAAAAAGAGCACTACATTTATATTTCAACGCCTTTAAATACAAGCTTTCTGGGCTATTACAAGCCTATAAAACTACTCTCTTTTTGAGGTTTTTTTGTGCCTAAAAATAAAAAATCGAAACCTTAATCTTATCTTAATTTATTGTTAAAATAAAGTTGGGTTTACAAAAGTTGGTGTTTTGCGAAACATTCGAGGTATAAAAACTCTAAAAAAATGCGTTTTTGTACAAGTATGTAACGATTCGAGGTAACTTTTTGATATTATCATTTTTAATAAAAATCACATATAGTATTGATTTGTAATTACTTATATGTAAATATAGAAAAATATAAAATTAAAAAGTTATACACTCAATATATAATTGTTAAATTAAAATATACTTTTCATTTTTGAAAATTTGTACTTTTTGTTTTTGCGATTATAATAGTGTTGATCGTTTTTTATTGAATTTTTTTTGCTTGTAGCTTTTGAAGTTTAGTTTTCAGAATATTGATTTTGAGTTCTTGTTTGTTTAATTTTATTTTCCATTCTGAAGTAGCTTCAGGTGTTAATGAGCCTTCTGATACTTTAATATTGAATTTTTGAATGTCTTTCTGTAATTTCTTTTCTTTTTTGCTTATTTTGTTCTTAGTATCTTCTATTTCCTTTTTTGCTTTTACAATAGATTCTTCTTTTTTCTTAATTTTTTTCGTTTCTTTTTCTAATTTTTTTATCTCTATTGCTTTAATTTTTTCTGCTTCTTTTAGTTCTTTTAAAGTTTCTTCCTCTTGTTGTTTTATCACATTAATATCTTGATTATCAGATATTTTTTGCGCAAATAAGAATTGAAAAGAAAGAATGCATAGAGTAATGATTAGTAATTTAATTTTCATAATGATTTTAGTTTATTTAATAAAAACTAAATATAATAATAATAATTTTATGAAAAAAATATTTTGTATTTTGTCAGATGATTTATAGAGTGTTATAATATAAGAAACAACTGTTCTAAGATAATTTTTAAGTAGAGGGAGTGTATTATAGAATGATTATTTTTCTTGTGCCTTATTAACGAAACTTTATAATCTATTTATGATTTTGTTGTAAGTGTTGATAGTATTTAGAAATTAGCAAGGATATCAGATTATATATAAGGACAATTAAAGAAAATAACAGCTATAAAGAAAGGAGTTTCAATATAATAATTACCATTCATTAATTTTATTTGCATCTAAGTTCAGGAAAATAAAAAGTAATATTGTAAAAGCCCAAAGGCTAGATCCACCATAAGAAAAGAAAGGCAAAGGTACTCCTATGGTAGGGAATAGACCAATAACCATAGCTATATTTACAAAGTAGTGCATAAACAAAATAGCGGCTGTGCAATATCCATATATTCGACTAAATTTATTTTTTTGGCGTTCAGATAGATATAATATTCGTAAAATTAAAGTTGTAAATAAGATTATGACTATTACAGCACCTAGAAAACCCCATTCTTCACCAACTGTAGTGAAAATATAATCCGTATGTTGTTCTGGAACGAAATTACCTTTGGTTTGAGTTCCTTCAATAAATCCTTTGCCGATCCATCCCCCGGAACCAATAGCAATTTGTGCCTGATTTATATTATACCCAACACCTTGAAGATCAATTTTTTTGCCCAATAGAACATTTATCCTGTCTTTTTGATGTTCTTGTAGTAAATGGTCAAAAGTGTAATCTACTGTAAAAACAAATCCGGAGGTTAATAAAAATAGAGTGAGGATTAAAATAGGCTGTCTGTGTAGTCTTTTTTCTTTAAAATAAAAAAATAAACTGATCACAAATAGTGTAAGTATAATAAAAATAGGTTCAATTACTAAAGCAAATATAAATAGGAAAATACATATTGATCCTACTAATATATATATAGAGGGAAGACCTTCTCTGTAGAGTACTAAAGTAAATATCAGTAAAATGATTGCACTTCCTGTATCAGGCTGTATCAGTATAAGAATTATAGGAATACCAATAATAAGAAATGCTTTTATCTGATCATCAATCCGGTTGAGATTAGTCTGTATATCGGTTAATAATTTTGCTAATGCAAGCGATATAGTTACTTTTACAAATTCTGAAGGCTGTATACTGAAACTTCCAAAATCATACCAGTTAGTTTGTCCTTTTATCGTTTTTCCGAAAACAAATAATCCGACTAGCGAAAGAAGGGATAATATATATAAGATACTAGCGAACCGTTCATAGAATTTGGCATCTAAAGCTAATATTATAACGATTAAAGGAATACATAAAGTAATTAAAATGAGTTGTTTTCCATAAATCTGGGAGATATCAAACATATATGTCTGATCAATAGCTGATGAAGTAGAGTAAATACTTACCCATCCTAAACCCACTAAAATAATATATAGCAGTACACACAACCAGTCGATATTGTTGATTACATTCTGGCTTCTCATTAGTTATTTATTGAAAAAGGCTGTCCACTAAAAGGTTTCGCATATTCATTTTCTAAACTTCCTTCTAATACTCTTTTTTCTAAATCAGTACGTGTTATTGTACCTTTTAGATATTTTTCTATCATTATACTCGCTATTGGTGTGGCATATCTTGCTCCCCAATATCCATTTTCAACAAATACAGCAATTGCAATTTTTGGATCATCTTTAGGTGCAAATGCTACAAAAATAGAATGATCGGTTAATTGTACTTTTTTACCATCTATTTTAGTGAAATTTTCAGCAGTACCTGTTTTCCCACATATATCAATTCCTCTTATTCTATAGTAAGAAGCGGTACCAATGTTATAAGTATCAGATAGAGCTTCAATTACAGGTTTAAAGTATTGCTTGTTAATGCTAGTGATGTTTTTTGTAGTGAATTTTTCATCAATCTTTTGTCCTTTAATCTTTTTAATTATGTGAGGAGTATAATAATACCCTTCATTTGCTACTGCTGTCATTATGGTTGCTAGTTGAATGGGAGTAGTCAGTACTTCTCCTTGACCGATAGAATTAGATATGGTAGTTGTACTTCTCCAAACGCCTTTTGGATAATAGCTATCATAAAATTTAGAATTGGGAATATGTCCTTTCCTTCCGGGAGGTAAATCATAACCTAAAAACGCACCTAAACCAAAACTTTTCAAGTGGTTACTCCATGTATCAATACCATCTTCCGTTCTTGGATATTTTTCAATGATTCTTTTATAAGTATTTGCAAAATAAGTATTACAAGATTTGTAAATACCTTGATGTAAATTAAAAGTACCGGGGGCATGACATTTCATAAAAGCTCCTTTACCATAGGAGAATCCGCGGTTACATACAAAGGCGGTATTTTCATCAATAACGCCTTCTTGTAATCCAATTAATCCGGTTAATATTTTGAACGGAGATCCGGGAGGATATTCGGCTAAAAGACTTCTGTCATATAGTGGTTTTGCAATTGAATCTTTATATAGATTAGTATAATTTTTTGATCGTTCGGTGCCTACTAAGATAGAAGGGTCGTAAGAAGGAGCTGTCACTAGTGCTAATATTTCACCGGTTTTAGGCTCAATAGCAACAATACCCCCTCTTTTATGAATCATTAGAGCTTCTCCGTATTTTTGAAGTTCTATGTCTAAAGATAAATGGATGTCCTGACCCTGAACGGCAATTGTATCATAAATCCCCCCTTTATATGGACCTATATCTCTGTTGAAACGGTCTCTTTGGACGTATTTTACACCTTTAGTACCTCTGAGAATTTTTTCATAGGTTTGTTCTACACCTTGTATACCGATTAAATCGCCACTTTTATAATAAGAATTGTTTTTGATATTATTATAGGTTACTTGTGTAATATAGCCAAAAACATTAGCAGCAACATTTACTTGATAATCACGTAGAGGTCTTTTTTGGATATAAAAACCTTTAAATTTTCTTGCTTTTTCTTGAAAAGCAGCATATTCCTTTTTATTCAGTTGTGGTAAAAATATAGAAGCAAGTCTTGGACTGTATTTTGATGCCTCTTCTAATCGTTTATTTATATATTGTTTTGTGATTTTTAATAAATTACAAAACTCAATAGTGTCTAGTTTTTTTACTTCTTGAGGAATAACCATTATATCGTAAGAGAGTTGATTCGTTACTAATAATTTATTATTTCTATCATATATATAGCCTCTTTCGGGATAGTCATATCTAATTTTGATAGCATTATTATCTGATTTTATTTTAAAGGAATTATCTAATACTTGAAGAAAGAGAAGTCTTCCTACAAGAAGGCTTGATGCTCCAATTATTAGTATCGGGAATAATAACTTTTTCATTTTTTTGTCGGTTTAAAGATGTAAATCAGAATAATACATAAAACAGTAGTAAAGATTGTTGTTAAGATTATTCTTAAAAGAATATCTCCGATTAAATTAAAACGAAAAATTTCTAATAAAAAGAGCACACTATGGTGTGTAGTAATTGTTATTAAAAGATAAGTAAAGCGTTCAGGGCTTAGCTTCTCATTTATACGTATGGTCTTATATTCATAACTAATTCCAAATGAAAATTTTAGGAAAAGGGGTCTGAAATAGGCAATTATAATACTGGCTACAGTATGTATTCCATCTGAATTACAAAACATGTCCATTAGGATTCCTAAAGCAAAGCTTGAAAGCAATAAAACATATTTAGGGGTATCTATAGGATAAAGTATAATAAATAATATATAAGGAAACGGGTTAATAAAGCCAAAAAGATTCATATTATTGAATACAGCTACTTGTGTTAGTAGTAGTAGTATAAAACGAATGATATTAGTTAATAGGACACTATTCATTGTCAATTGTTTCTTTCTCTAATTTAATAATTTCTTCTTTATCAGGATTTTGGATAACGTATATATAGCCAATATTAGTCATGTCATTAAACAATCGGATGTTCAGTGTATAATAGTTTGTATTATTGTCAATATAAATTTTATCAATAGTTCCTATGAGTATGTTTTCTGGGAAGATCTCAGAGGAGCCTCCTGTAACAATTGTGTCTCCTTTTCTAACAGGGGCTAATCTGGGGATGTCAATTAATTGTACAAAACCTATGTTTTTCCCATTCCAGGTTAGAGATCCGAAATGGTTTGATTTTTTAATTTTAGCATTAATTTTAGATTTTGTATTTAATATACTCGTCACAGTAGCGTAATTTTTAGAAGTGTTTTCAATTACTCCTATGATACCTATACTATTAATTACGCCCATATAAGGCTCTATTCCGGAAGACTTTCCGTTGTTTATTGTCAAGTAGTTTTCAGAAACATTATAAGAGTTGTGAATTACTTTTGAGTGAATCACCTTATTTTTATAGTTTTCTATTATATTGTCTGTAAGGATGGATTTAATAGTATCTTTTTTGAAAAGTATATTCTTTAATTGGGCGTTTTCAAGTATTAGTTTTTCATTTTGGCTCTTTAGACTTAAATAGTCATTAAAGCTGTTTGTTATATAATAGACACCTCCTGTGAGTTCATTAGCAGAGTTTATGATTTTGCTTCGGTGCAATGAATGAGATTGTACTATAAGAACTAATGAAGCTCCTAAAAGCAACAAAAACAGCAATAAATTACTGTTTTTAAATATAAAATTAAATATCCGTTGCATTAATATTTACTTTTATTGTTATTTTATAAGAATGCTTTTAAATTTATGGATGTTTTTGAGAACTATTCCTGTACCTCTTACAACAGCTCTTAATGGGTCTTCAGCAATATAAACAGGCAAGTCTGTTTTCTGTGAAATTCTTTTGTCTAATCCTGCTAGCATAGAGCCTCCTCCTGCTAAATAAATACCTGTATTGTATATGTCTGCTGCTAATTCCGGAGGTGTTTGAGATAATGTTTCCATTATTGCATCCTCAACTCTCTGGAGGGATTTATCTAAAGCTTTGGCAATTTCTCTATAGGATACGTCTACCTGCTTTGGTTTTCCTGTTAATAAATCTCTTCCTTGAATAGACGTATCATCCGGAGGTGTTTCCATGTCTTCAGTGGCTGCACCGGTTGAAATTTTTATTTTTTCTGCTGTACTTTCTCCTACAAATAAGTTGTGTTGTGTACGCATATAATATATAATATCACTATTGAAAACATCACCTGCAATCTTGATTGATTTATCACAAACAATACCCCCAAGAGCAATTACTGCAATTTCGGTTGTACCACCTCCTATATCAACAATCATATTTCCTTTAGGTTGCATGATATCTAGACCAATACCAATAGCTGCTGCCATAGGTTCATGTATTAAATAGATTTCTTTACCATTTACTCTTTCACAAGATTCTTTTACCGCACGCATTTCTACTTCTGTAATACCGGAAGGGATGCAGACAACCATGCGTAGAGCAGGAGCTAATATTTTTTTCTTTAAAGCGGGTATACTGTTGATAAACATATTAATCATCTTTTCAGAAGCATCGAAATCAGCAATTACACCATCTTTCAGAGGTCTTATTGTTTTTATGTTCTCATGGGTTTTACCTTGCATCCTAGAAGCTTCTTTTCCAACAGCAATTATTTTTCCGGTAGTTCTGTCACGAGCAACTATCGAAGGACTGTCAATGACGACTTTGTCGTCATGGATGATTAGTGTATTAGCGGTACCAAGGTCTATTGCAATATCCTCAGTCATGAAATCAAAAAATCCCATACGTTTTTCTAGGGTTAAAAAGTTTATAAAAAAGAATCAACTCTCAAAGTTAATCAAATTAATGTTTAAAATGACGTATACCGGTAAATATCATTGCAATTTTGTTTTTATTACAGTAATTAATGCTTAACTCGTCTTTTAAAGAGCCTCCTGGCTGAATGATTGCTTCTATACCCGCTTGATCAGCAATTTCGACACAATCAGGAAATGGGAAAAAAGCATCACTGGACATCACAGCTCCTTTTAATTCAAAACGAAAAGACTTCGCCTTATCAATAGCTTGCTTTAAAGCATCCACTCGTGAGGTTTGACCCGTTCCGGAACCAATAAGCTGATTGTTTTTAACAAAAACAATAGTATTCGATTTAGTGTGTTTGCAAATCTTTGAAGCAAATATTAAATCAGATATCTGTTGTTCAGTAGGTTCTGTACTGGTAACGGTTTTTAGATGTTTTTTAGTATCTGTGATGGTATCTTTTTCCTGAATTAATATTCCGTTTAAGCAACTTTTTATTTGTTTTGTAGGCAAGACAGCTTCATTTTGAATTAGAATGATTCTGTTCTTCTTTTCTTTTAGAATAGTAATTGCTTCTTTATCATAGTCCGGAGCGATTACTATTTCACAAAATAATTGATTAATTTCTTCGGCTGTTTCAGTATCAATCTTTTTGTTTGCAATTAAAATACCGCCAAAAGCAGAGGTTCGATCACCGGCTAATGCATCAAGATAAGCTTTTTTCATCGTATTTCTTGTAGCAACTCCACAAGCATTATTATGTTTTAATATGGCAAATGTAGGTTCATTATTTTTGAATTCTTGTATTAAATTAACAGCAGCGTCTATATCTAATAAGTTATTATACGATAGTTCTTTTCCGTGTATTTTAGTGAACATGCTGTCAAAATTGCCAAAGAAAAATCCTTTTTGATGGGGGTTTTCACCATATCTTAAAACTTGACCATTAGTAATACTCTCTTTATAGATCGTTGTATCAGTATTGAAATAATTGAAAATAAAAGTGTCATAATGAGAAGAAATATGGAATGCTTTAGTTGCAAATAGTCTTCTGTCCTCAAGTGTAGTTGCTCCGTTTTGACGTATAATAATTTCAAGTAAAGAGCTGTATTCATTTACAGAAGCTATACAAACGGTATCTTTAAAATTTTTTGCGGAAGCTCTGATTAAAGAAATACCTCCAATATCAATTTTTTCAATAATATCTGTTTCTGAGGCTCCGTTAGCAACTGTTTTATCAAAAGGATATAAATCGACGATTAC
Organism: Holacanthella duospinosa; assembly: GCA_002738285.1. NCBI lineage: Eukaryota > Metazoa > Arthropoda > Collembola > Poduromorpha > Neanuridae > Holacanthella > Holacanthella duospinosa. The sequence continues at coordinate 30,817 of NIPM01000872.1, read as the reverse complement.
TAAATCGATTTGTGGGATACTGTATTTCTGCATTTGCTGTATATCTTCTTTATGATCCTGACGGTTTAAAATACCGCCAAGTATTTTAGGGTGTAATGTTTTTACCCTTCCTCCAAGTATTGGAGGATAAGAAGTTATATCTTCAACAGAAATAACAGGAATTCCTAATTTATTAATAAATTCTTCTGTACCACCAGTAGAGTAGATTGTAACATTGTGCTCATGTAGCTTCTTAATGATCGGTTCCAGACCGTCTTTAGAGAAGACAGAAATTAATGCAGATTGAATTGTTTTTGTTGTATTCATCAAAGAGGTTAGAATTAAAAAACAAAAGTAGCTATTTACTATATAACATTCAAAGTGTATACAATCAATATACAATGATATTTTGAAAATAATTTAATAATGTATTTCTGATTCTTAATTTTTAGGATTTTGCCTAAATTTTATTGAATTTTACAATGTATTCAAAAAATGATATATGATAGTTTATTTTAGGTTGTTGAAAGAAAGTTTTGCCTTTGCAATAAGTGCTTTGCATAATAATAAATTGCGTACCTTATTGTCTTTATTAGGTGTTACAATAGGTATATTTTCTATAATAGCTGTATTGGCTACTGTTGATTCTTTAGATAAGAAAATAAAAAATGATTTAAGTAGTTTAGATAAAAATACGATTTATTTAATGCGTTTCTCTTTTGGACCATCAGAAATTCCTCAGTGGAAAAGAGAACAGTTTCCGAATGTAACTTATGAGGAGTATCAATATTTAAAGCGCAATCTAAATGATGCGGATGGACTGTGTTTTCAGATTTTCACAAAAAATGAGAATATAAAATATGAATCCAAGATTGTCAGTTCTGTTAAGGTTATACCTACAACCTATGAATTTTTAGATATTTTTTCTTTGGCATTTGAAGAAGGAAGATTTTTTAATGAATCAGAATCAAATTCAGGAGTACCTCAGATTGTATTAGGGTATGAAGTAGCTAAAGGTCTTTTTGATGGAATGGACGCTATTGGGAAAAAAATAAGATTATATGGTCAGCGTTTTACGGTTATTGGGGTATTAAAAAAACAAGGGAATGGTATTTTTGGAGATGATAATGATATTACGGTTTATTTTCCCGTTAATTTTTTTCGAAAATTATATGGAGATAGTAATATAAAGCTTAATCCTGTAATAATAGTTAAACCAAAAAAAGGAGTAGATATTGAAGCCTTTAAAGGAGAACTATTACAAAAAATGAGAAATTATAGAGGTATAAAAACAGGAGAAATAAATAATTTTTTTGTTAATGTACTGTCCGGATTTACAGATGTAATTGATGGAATTCTTGGTGGACTAAACTTAGGAGGCTGGATAATTAGTGGATTCTCATTGTTAGTCGGAGGTTTTGGAATTGCGAATATTATGTTTGTTTCTGTGAAAGAGAGAACTAATCTTATTGGGATTCAAAAATCATTAGGAGCGAAAAACAGATTTATATTGTTTCAGTTTTTGTTTGAAGCCGTTATTCTTTCTATTATAGGAGGTATTGTAGGTTTGTTCTTTGTCTGGCTGGTGGCTTTGATTATGACTAATGTATTAGAATTTGAATTTGTGTTAAGTATGAGAAATATGCTTTTAGGAACCTCATTAGCCGCTATTATTGGATTAATATCCGGAATATTTCCTGCTATTATAGCTTCAAAATTAGACCCTGTTGAAGCTATAAGAACGGGTATGTGATTTGGTATTTATTGTTTTGGGAATATATAATTTGTCTTTGTTTTTAAGCAGGTTTCTCTAAAATTTGTTAAGTGCTTTTTATAGTAATATGGATTAACATTTTGAAAATCCTCAAAGAGTATTTAACTTTTTTGAAGATTTTCAATTTTGAAAAGTGTTTACCTGATAGGTTGATTTAATATTAAATCGATATATAGGTTGATTTTATCTTTTAATTCTTTTCTAGGGGTAATAAAATCTAAGAAACCGTGTTCTAATAAGAATTCTGAAGTTTGGAATCCTTCGGGTAAATCTTTACCGGTAGTATCTTTTACAATTCTAGGTCCGGCAAATCCGATTAAAGCTCCCGGTTCAGCGATATTAACGTCTCCTAGCATAGCATAAGAGGCTGTTGTCCCTCCTGTAGTAGGATCTGTACATAAAGATATATAAGGAATTTTTGCCTCAGCAAGTTGTGCTAATTTAGCAGATGTTTTTGCTAATTGCATTAAAGAATAAGCAGCTTCCTGCATACGGGCACCACCAGATTTTGAAATCATTACAAAAGGAATATTATTTTTGATTGAATAATTGATTGCTCTAGTAATTTTTTCACCGACAACGGCTCCCATAGAGCCTCCTATAAAGGCAAAATCCATACAGCATATAACTAAGTTGCTACCTTTTGATTTTCCGACAGCTGTTCGGGCAGCATCTTTTAAATTTGTTTTCTCTACCGCTTCTTTTAAACGATCAGAATATTTTTTAGTATCAATAAATTTTAAAGGGTCTTTTGAAGTTATATTTTTATCTAATTCTTTAAATTTATTATCATCAAATAATATTTCAAAATATTCTTTACTTCCTATTCGCACATGATAATCATCTTCCGGACTGACATAGAAATTTCTAGCTAACTCAGCCGAATCAACTATTTTTCCTGTAGGGGATTTATACCAGAGTCCCTTAGGGACATCTTTTTTGTCCTCTGTTGCTGTTTGTATGCCTTTTTCTGTTCTTTTAAACCAAGCCATATTTTATTTCAAATTTTGGTTCATGTATAATAATTGAAAGGTTTATAACCTGTTTTGAGCGGTATAATAAATAACACGTGATGTTTTATAAACTATAGTGTATTAATATTATTTAAATCTCTAAAAGCTTGCTCTAATCTGGCAATAAAGGTAAGTTCTCCTTCACGTATCCATCTTCTTGGGTCATAATATTTCTTATTAGGTTGGTTAGAATCGTCCGGATTACCAATCTGTGTTTTTAAATAGTCTATATTATTAACCATATAATCACGGATACCTTCAGTAAAAGCAAATTGTAAATCGGTATCAATATTCATTTTGATTACTCCATAATTAATGGCTTCTTTGATTTCTTCCACTGTAGAGCCTGAACCTCCGTGGAACACAAAGTTTACCGGATTAGGATCAGTTTTGAATTTTTGTTGTACATAATCCTGAGAGTTCTTCAGAATTTTTGGAGTTAATTTTACATTTCCGGGTTTATAGACACCATGAACGTTACCAAAAGCGGCAGCGATAGTAAATTTGTCGCTTATTTTTAATAATTCTTCATAGGCATAAGCAACTTCTTCCGGTTGTGTATATAATTTTGAATTATCAACATTAGAGTTATCAACACCATCTTCTTCACCTCCCGTAATTCCTAATTCAATTTCTAAAGTTATTCCTATTTTGCTCATTCTTTCTAAGTATTTTTTAGAAATAGTTAAGTTTTCTTGGATAGATTCCTCTGATAAATCAATCATATGGGAACTAAATAATGGTTTTCCGGACTGTTTAAAATGTGCTTCACTAGCATCTAATAATCCATCAATCCAGGGTAATAATTTTTTAGCACAATGATCTGTATGAAGTATTACAGTTGCTCCATAAGTTTTTGCTAATGTGTGGATATGTTTTGCTCCTGCAATACAGCCTGCTACACTTGCTCTTTGGTTTTCATTTGATAGTCCTTTTCCGGCATTAAAAATTGCACCTCCATTTGAAAATTGAATAATGACAGGAGCTTTCAATTTTGCAGCTGTTTCCATAACAGCATTGATAGTGTTTGATCCTGTAACATTTATAGCAGGTAATGCGAATCCTTTTTCTTTTGCATATTTAAAAATTTCTTGAACTTGATTACCAACTGCAACTCCGGGTTTAATATTGTGAACCATAATATCAGGTATTAGTATGAACTTACAAAGGTAATAATTTATAGATTAGAACGGATAATTAATTCCAATATTTAATACACATTTGTTGAAATTATAATCTTTAAACCAGCGATCACCTTTTGATTTTTCGGGGTCGTAAGTTTTAAAACCGATATCTAATCGGATTATAAAGAAATTTAAATCATAGCGTAATCCAAATCCTGATCCTATAGCAAGATCTTCAAAAGATTTAAGACCGTTAAAGATGTAGGATTCGTCTTCAATATCATCAAATATATTCCAGATATTTCCTGTATCAATGAAAACAGCACTGTGAAAATTGCCGAATACCCTGAATCGGAATTCTGTGCTCATCGTTATTTTAAAATTTGCCTCATTAAAATCATTTATTCCTCCACTGCTTCCAGGTCCTAAACGGTAGGATTGCCATCCTCTGTTGTCATTAGATCCTCCTGCAAAGTAACTTTTGGAGAAAGGGATGTTTGTGGAGTTTCCATAGGGGATAACAATACCCGTAAAGCCTCTTACGGCTAATACTTGTTTTTGACCAAAGTCCCAGTGTTTAATTAAATCAATTTCTGTTTTTATATATTGAGAGTATTCAATATTAAAAAGATTGCGTTTGCCGTCTTTATTCTTTTTTTGTCCGGTAAGGTCTGCCATTAAACTAAGAAAATTACCCGCTGTTTCTATTTTTGTTTTGAATAAATAGAAATTATTATCGTAGATGTCCTTTTTGTTCGATTTTGTGTAAGTAAAATTTGATGCAAAAATTAAGTTGTTTTCACTAAGTCGTTTGCGTCGTTCCTCAATACTTCTGATAGATTTTAAATCTGTAGAATTATGAGGAACAGTGCTATTACCGGATAAAACATCATTCACAAAACCGGAAGTCCCTGTATCGATAATTAAATCATTATTTTCATTAGTATGAGCAGGATTAGTATTGTATTTTTTTGCTAAGTGATTTAAACGATTATAAGAAGAAGTGTAAACATTAAAATAATTTGCAGTGTTCAGATTCTTAACATACAGAATATTAAGTAGATCAAAACGGTTTGTCACATTACGTTTGGGATTCCAGTTATAATTAATAATTCCGTTAAGATTTTCTTTATCTAAACCAATATTTAGTTGTTTTGCATATCCAAAACTCATTATTGTTGAGGGAATCATTGTTTTAGGAATAATTTTATCTGTATTAAAAGGCATAAATATTCTTGGAAAATTTAATTTAGTGTCCAGTCCATATTCTGATAAATTAAAGAATAGATCTTTAGTAGTTGCTAAATCTTTTGATGAACCAATATTACCTCTTGCTGTAATTTCTAAAGTTTCTGCTCCTTTAAAAATATTTCGGATCGATATAGAAGCAGTTCCTAATAGTCCGATATCCTGAATATTAGAGTGCGTAACATCCAGATCTGCACCGAAACTATATTTTTTTCTGGGTGTTAAAATAATATTGGCAATTAGAGAATTTCCTTTTTCATCTTCGGAATCTTCTATATATTGTATAGAAGGATAATTAAAGATTTTTAGATTGTTTAAGTATCTGTATGTCAATGTTTTTCTAAAGTCACTGTAGGAGGATCCTTTGGTGATAAAGATAGCATCTGTTATTGCTTGTGGTTTGTAATTTAATTTGTTAGGACTATAAAGATTAAAATTATTATAAGAAATACTGTCTGCAATAGCCGTAGATTTGTTTGTTGATGAATTATTAGTAAAGATATTTACTTTGCTGATTTTATATAATTTAAAAGGCGTTTTAACGGTGGAATCCCCTTCTCTTATTGTTCGATCAGCAATGATTAAATTAATATTTGTTTTGTGTTTAATATTTACTGTGTCGATGTTATATGATATATAGTTTTGTTGAAAATAATAAGCACCTCTATTTCTAAAAATATTTGTAATACGATTTCTTTCTTCTTCAAAATTAGCAGTAGTATATTGTTCTCCTTTTTTGAGTAAAGATCTTGATTTTGTTTTTTGATATATAGTATCGAGAGCAGGGGTGTGAATGTTTGTTGTTATTGTGTCTATAATGTAAGGATCTCCGGTAATGATTTCATAGTTAATTAGTGCTTTTTTAATGTTGGTTGTATCTATTTTATAATTAGTTTTTGCATTAAAAAAGCCATTATTAAAATAATAAGCTTTTAATCGATTTATCGATTTTATAGTTTTTGTATGATCTATAATTACAGGTGGTTCACCAGTTTCTTTTAGGAAATTGCTGAATCCGGAAACGACAAAAGATTGGCCTAATCTTTCGACTTGTTTTTCAGATAACAAATATGAGAGCGTATTGTAGCGACTAGACTTTCTGTGAAGCCAAGCATTATAAGAAGAATCTGGATTTTGTTTTGCTAAATTATATAAACCTAGACGAAACTTGTAGCCTAAGATTGAAGAGTTGGGTTGTTGGTATATTTGATCTCTTATTTTTTCGTCGTTTATCCTTTTACCATTTACTGAAATAATATTTTTAGTGAGTAAAAACTTTTCTTCCGAAACCCTTTTTACACTATTGCACGAGTATATAATGATGCTAATTAGAATAAATAGTGATATTTTTGTTAGGGCTTTTTTCAAGTGATAGAGAATATTTAATTCAAAAGTACATTATTTCTATGGTTAGTAAAAACCAAATAAAATTAATAATAAGTTTACAACAAAAAAAATATAGAAAGCAACACGGATTATTCATAGCTGAAGGTATAAAAGTAATTCAAGAATTATTAAAATCTAGTTTTGTTTTAGAGCAGTTATTTTATGTAGAGGATAATTTTACTGAAGTACCTGTGCAAAATAAAATTAAGATTGAGAATAGCATACTAAAGAAAATTAGTGCTCTGAGTACCCCTAATAATTGTTTGGCTCTTTTTAGGATTCCAAAACAAAAAGAAGCAGTGGATGAAGGTTTAACCGTTATGTTAGATGATATAAGGGATCCGGGTAATTTAGGGACAATTATAAGATTATGCGATTGGTTTGGGGTGCAGCAAATAATATGTTCAGAACAAACGGTTGATGTTTATAATCCAAAAGTAGTGCAAGCAACTATGGGTTCTATTTCCAGAGTTAATATATATTACTTAGATCTGAACATGTATTTAGGGGAAACAAATCTTCCTGTTTTTGGAACATTTATGGATGGAGATGCTATTTATAGCCGAATTTTACCAAAAGAAGGAATTATTATAATAGGAAATGAAGCAAGCGGTATTTCTCCTCTTTTAGAAAAAGTAGTTAAAAATAGATTAACTATTCCTAGATTCGGTAATTTAAAACAGACAGAAAGTCTAAATGCAGCTACAGCCACAGCTATTGTTTTAAGTGAATTTAAAAGAGAATTGTTTAGTGAAAAGTAAAATTGACAAAAACACCTCTTGTTTTCATCGATTTAATGTTACTTGTCCATGGGCTATTAGGGTTGTTATCGGGAATTAGTTCGTCATTAATACTAAATACACCTCTTATAGAAGGAGAAAATTTAAAGTATTCAAAGTAGAAATCTATTCCTACGCCAAGCTCATAATAGTACGTCCATGTTTTCATTCTGAAAGTTTCTCCGGAATTATCATCCATTGAATCTTCATTACTGGATAAATTTATAGAAGTGGAAGCACCTCCAAGAAGGTAAGGGCGAATGTTTCCTGTGCGTAAGGACGAAATTTTTAATAATAGAGGAAAATGAATATAAGTCGATTTTACTTCTTTTAGTTGTTGATGGATAGGAGCATCAGGGAATGTAAAATCTCTTTGTGTGTAATAGAGACCAGGTTCTAAACGTAGATTCAAATATTCATGAAGACGTAAATCACCGACAAGACCTACATTAAAACCGGTGTTTCTCTTTACTAAAATATCTTGTCCTATATTTTTATAATCAAATTTAAAATCATAAACATTAAAGCCCAGATAATAACCCCAGTAGACGCGTTGTTTATCCCAGTTCTCAAGATTAATAATAGGATCTTTGCCAAAGGTATTGAGACCAAATTGAGCTTGACCGTTTATAGATAATGTTAATGAGATAAAAATAAATAATTTTTTCATACTATTTTTTAGATGCGGAGTATATGGTTGCTGCGCCAAATGTTTGTGGTCTTGCTAGAACTTCTATAAATCCAATTTCCCTTAAAATATTGTTTAATGTTTCTCCATACGGAAAAATATTAGCTGATTCAGATAAATAAGTATAGGCAGATTTGTCTTTTGAAAAAGCATATCCTATTAAAGGTAGGATTTTTGTGGTATAAAAATAATAAAATTGTTTGTATGGTGATTTTGTTGGTACAGAAGTTTCCAGGATTACAAAAACACCATTAGGCTTCAGGACGCGAAGTATCTCAGCTAAGCCTTTTTCAAGAGTTTCAAAATTCCTTATACCAAAAGCAACTGTAATTGCGTCAAATGAATTATCTTTAAAAGGAATGTTTTCAGAATCACCTAATAAAAGTTCTATTTTGTCAGAAAGTTTTTTCTCTTTTATTTTTTGTTTACCGGCTTTAAGCATTCCTGTAGATATATCAAGACCCACAATTTTTTCAGCATTGGATTTTGACATTAATATCGCAAGATCACCTGTACCTGTTGCAATATCTAATATAGTTTTAGGTTTTGAATCCGAAATTATTTTGAGAACTTTTTTACGCCATTTGGTATCTATACCAAAAGAAATCACTCTGTTTAAGCCATCATATTTTTCTGATATGATATCAAACATTTGAGTAACCTGCTCTTTTTTACTCAGCGATGAGTCTTTATATGGTGTGACGATTTTTGACATTTTTTTTAAATTTGAACAAAGATAGAATAATCTTTACTATTCCTAAAGATTTAGTACAATTGCTTATTTCTAAAGAAAGTTTGATAAGTAAAGTTAAAAGCGTGTTTTTCATCTTTGGGATGAAACGTTTCATTAATTAATTTCCATTCATTAGTATCTATCGCGGGGAAAAAAGCATCTCCTTTCAGAGTAGTATGTATACGAGTTAATTCAATTTTATCTGCCCATTTTAATCCTAAATTATATATTTCACCACCACCAATGATGAAAATATTTTCATTCTTTGGTGTAACAGCAATCGCTTTATCTATACTAGAAACAACAATACAATCTTTTGCTTGATAATCTTTTTGTCTTGTTATGATAATATGGGTTCTGTTAGGCAATGGTTTAGGAAAGCTTTCAAAAGTTTTTCTTCCCATAATGATATAATGTCCGAGAGTTAAAAGCTTAAATCTTTTAAAATCATCAGGTAAGTGCCATGAGATACTATTATCCTTACCAAGAGTATTATTTTCTGTGGCAGCAGCAATCATTATTATCATTCGATAGTATTATTGGTGTTTTTTGACATGCTATCTTCAGCTTTTTTTTCTAGTTTTTCTAATTTTTTTTCCTGCATAGTAACTAATTTTTCAATTTGTTGCTTTTCCCAATTTTTATTCATAAAACGCTCTGTAATAAAAACTTTTATTATATGAAAGACAAATAGGAAACTCCATGCTGTTATTATCCATATAAACCAGTTATATTGTGTTCCTATGTTTAAAAATTTATTTATGATTATCATAAATATGCTACTTACCAGAAAAAGAATAAAATGAAAATACAGACGTTTTTTCTGTTTTATTCTTTTGCGTGCATAATCGTATAATTCAAATTGATTGTGATCCATATTTTTTGTATAATTTATTAAAGGTAATAAAATTATGCATTTTATTTTACCTTCTTTAAACATTAATAGTATTTAAGTGGTATGAAATATTACTTATTATCGGTTTAAATAGCAACAGTTCCTTTAATATGGGGATGTGCATCGTATCTTTCTAAAGTAAAATCTTCAAATTTAAAATCAAAAATATTTTTGATTGCAGGGTTTAATATCATTTTGGGTAGAGGTTTTGGTTTACGGGAAAGTTGCAATTGAAGTTGTTCAAAATGATTATTGTAAATATGAACATCTCCAAAAGTGTGAATAAATTCACCGGGTTGATAGCCACAAGCTTGAGCTATCATTAATGTAAATAGAGCATAAGAAGCGATGTTAAAAGGAACACCTAAAAATAAGTCTGCACTGCGCTGGTATAATTGACAGGATAATTTCCCGTTAGTTATATAAAATTGGAAGAAAGCATGACAAGGTGGTAAGGCAACTTTCCCTCCGGCAATATTTTCTGTAAAAGATTTTGTCGTATCCGGTAAAACAGAAGGATTCCATGCAGAAATTAGCATTCTTCTACTGTTAGGATTACTTTTTAATGTTTCAATTAATTCTGTAATCTGATCGATACCTTCGTTATTCCAATTACGCCATTGATGACCGTAAATAGGTCCTAAGTTGCCTTTTTCATCAGCCCATTCGTTCCATATTTTGACACCATTTTCATTTAGATAAGTAATGTTTGTATCTCCTTTTAAAAACCATAAAAGCTCATAAATAATTGATTTCAGATGTAATTTTTTTGTAGTAATTATAGGAAACCCTTCATTTAAATTGAATCTCATCTGATAGCCAAAGATACTTTTTGTTCCCGTTCCTGTTCTGTCTTCTTTTTGATTCCCGTTTTTTAATACATGCTTTACTAAGTCTAAATACTCTTTCATAATTTATTTGTATAAATAAGATTATTTGTTTTCAAAATAACAAAATATTCTTTTGCGAAGACAAAAAAGCTTCTCTAATTAATTTATATAAATTTTTAAAATGTTATTGAATCAATTGCTAACTTACGATTTATTTTGTTGTTCTTTTTGATATTTCATCTCTTATTTGGACAGCTTTTTCATAGTCTTCATTTAAAACAGCACTTTCTAATAATTCATTTAATTCATTTAGATTATATTGCTCATAAGTGTTTTTTTCGGTCTTTGTTTTTTCTGTTATGAGAATTTCAGGACTTGTAAACAAATCTTCATCATCTTTATCAGATTCTATAGGATTTATTTTTAAATAAATTCCTGCTTTATCAAGAATGTTTTTATAAGTGAGAATAGGAGCATTGAAGCGTACCGCTAATGCAATTGCATCGGAAGTTCTGGCGTCTATAATTTCTTCAATTTTGTCTCTTTCACAAATAATACTTGAATAAAAAATTCCGTCTGTGAATTTGTGAATGATCACCTGTTTAATAGCAATATCGAACCTATAAGCAAAATTTTTAAATAAATCATGTGTTAAAGGACGTGAAGGTCTTATTTCTTTTTCTAAGGCAATAGCTATTGACTGAGCTTCAAAGGCTCCTATTACAATTGGTAATTTACGTTCTTCGTCAATCTCATTCAGTATTAATGTATAAGCTCCGTTTTGAGTTTGACTGTAAGAAATCCCCTTAATTGTTAATTTTATTAAACTCATAAATTATTAATAGGTACAAATTTTTGTAGTAAGTAATTAGTTAATAAAAGAAATAAGACTGTTGCAAAATTACTTGTTTACTTTTTAAGATAAAAACCGGTATAAAAAACTTTTTATCTTATCTTGCGTATAGTTCCAATAGAGGTAAATAGATCTAGGTATCTCTTTTCTCACTTTTATATTCTAAGCGCATTCTTGTGATATCTTTATAACGAATGCTTGCATTGATCTCTTAAGTACTACAAAAAGCTAGCTCTTACACAATTTATTGAAAATAATTCATGTCTCTTGTAAGGACACTTTTTTAGTAGCTTTCTTATAGCGTTTGTTAATGATTACTTATAGGCGCTAATCTATGTAAGGAATGATTAATCTGATTCGAGAATTGCTATTTTATTTTTTGATGATCAGCTAAAAAGTGAGATATACTAAAGATTCTAAATTTTTTCTATATTCTAAATATATTAAAATAAATTTAATTTACACTGAAACAAATAATTATATCAAGGATTAACTTGTAACGGTCTTAAACTATTTGACAAATATACTATTATCTCGGTTTAGAGTGTTTTTTATAAGTTATAATTTATCTAAAATCATGAATTTTGTGTTTTAAATTCTTTTAATTTTTGAGTAAGTTTAGGAACAATATCAAAAGCGTCACCAATAACGCCATAATCAGCTACTTTAAAGAAAGGGGCTTCGGGATCAGAATTGATTACAACTTTAATTTTAGAGGCATTGATACCGGCAATATGTTGTATTGCTCCGGATATACCAATTGCAATATATAAATTTGTAGCTGCCAGTTTACCGGTTTGTCCTACGTGTTCATCGTGGGGTCTCCACCCTAAATCAGAAACCGGTTTAGAGCAAGCTGTTGCAGCTCCTAAAACAGAAGCTAACGACTCAATCATTTCCCAGTTTTCAGGACCTTTTAATCCTCTGCCTCCTGACACAATAATTTCGGCATCAGCAATAGTGACTTTACCGGATGTTTTTTCTGATGAATCAATTTTTATATTGAAATCTGCATCATTTAACGCAGGAACAAAATTTTCTTCTGATGGATTTGATGTGCTTTCAAAAATACCATAAGAATTTTTAGCAATTGCCAGTACTTTTATATCAGTGTTAATTTCTGTAATATTAAATGCTTTATTAGAAAAAGCATTTCTCTTTACTAAGAAAGGAGAAATACTCTCCGGCAGAGTAACTACATTTGAGGCGTAACCGGCTTCAAGAGCTACGGAAACAAGAGGTGCTAAGTATAAACTGTCAGCAGTTGATGATAATATTATAATTTTTGAGTTTTCTTTTTGGGCGGCTTGTTTAATTACATCAGTATATGCTTGTGCATTAAAAGCAGATAAGCTGTTATCTGTTATTTTTAAAACTTTGTCCACTCCGTATTTTGATAATGCGGATACGTCATTTACGTTTATAGTGAGTGCAGTTACAGTGGTTCCGGTTTGTTCTGCTATTTTTTTAGCATAAGAAGCTAATTCAAAAGTTACTTTTTTGAATTTACCTTCTGTTGATTCTGTATATATTAATATTGACATAATTTCGAATTTAATTTTTTTAATGATTAGAAGATTCAACAATTACAAAATGATAATTTGAAATTGTTTAAATTACTTTTGCTTCGTTGTGTAATAGGTTGATTAACTCATCAAGATTGTCAGCGTTAACTAATTTTACAGCTGATTTTACAGTCGGTTTTTCAAATTTTATAGATTTAGTGTTGTTCGAAGCACTTACCGGCTCTATTATGTTTAGTGCTTTTTGTCGTGCCATCATAATACCTCTCATATTAGGAATACGCAAATCTTTTTCTTCAACTATGCCTTTTTGACCTCCTATGATCAGAGGTAGTGTCGTACTCATTATTTCTTTTCCTCCGTCAATTTCTCGCTGTGCTTTAACGTTAACGCCATCAATCCGGATGCCTATACAAGAATTGATAAAGGTATATCTTAATAATCCTGCAATCATTCCGGGAACCATTCCTCCATTGTAATCGAGTGATTCTTTGCCTGCGATTACTAAATCATAATTTCCGTTTTTAATGACTTCTGCTAGTTGTTTAGCAACAAAAAAACCATCTGTAGGTGTTGAATTTATACGGATTGCTTCGTCTGCACCAATAGCTAATGCCTTTCTTAGAGTGGGTTCTGTATCTGGACCACCAACATTAATTACTGTAACAGTGGCCTGTTGTTGCTCTTTGAACCAAATTGCTCTTGTTAAACAATACTCATCATTAGGATTAATGACAAACTGAACGCCATTAGTATCGAATACTGAGTTTTCGTTAATGAAGTTAATTTTTGAGGTAGTATCAGGAACGTGGCTGATGCAAACTAATATTTTCATTTTATTTTTGTTATAAAGTTTCTAAAATAGTACTTACGAAAATAAGTTTTTTTTATAAACAAAAAGCTATACATGCATAATAAATTTAAAAAAGTAGACCGGTAGTATTAAAGTATCAAAATTAAATCTTGTTTTTTTGAATTTTGAATATTGTTTTTTTATTCAGTTAGTTTATGCCTTTAAGTTATTTAAAATTTTTATTTTTGCCTTAGTAAAAAATTGATAAAGAAAATATAGTATGAGAATAATACAATTTAGAGAAGCTATTTGTGAAGCGATGAGTGAGGAAATGCGTCGCGATGATACAATATTTTTAATGGGTGAAGAAGTTGCTGAATACAATGGTGCTTATAAAGCCTCAAAAGGGATGCTGGATGAGTTTGGGTCAAAGAGGGTAATTGATACTCCTATTGCTGAATTAGGTTTTTCTGGTATTGCAGTAGGTGCAGCAATGAATGGAAATAGACCTATTGTCGAGTATATGACTTTCAACTTTTCGTTAGTTGGTATCGATCAAATTGTTAATAATGCGGCAAAAATGAGGCAAATGACAGCAGGACAGTTTAATATACCGATTGTCTTTAGAGGACCTACTGCTTCAGGGGGGCAGTTAGGAGCGACACACTCTCAGGCTTTCGAAAATTGGTTTGCTAATACGCCGGGACTAAAAGTTGTAGTTCCTTCAACGCCTTATGATGCTAAAGGCTTGTTAAAGGCCGCGATTCGTGATAACGATCCTGTGATTTTTATGGAATCAGAGCAAATGTATGGTGATAAGGGTGAAGTGCCGGATGGAGAATTTATTATTCCTTTAGGTGTTGCTGATATTAAGCGTGAAGGTACAGATGTGACCATTGTTTCCTTTGGGAAAATTATAAAGGAAGCTTTTATTGCAGCTGATGAATTAGCAAAAGAAGATATTAGTTGTGAAATTATAGATTTGAGAACTGTCCGTCCAATGGATCATCAGGCCATTTTAAATTCAGTTAAGAAAACAAATAGATTAGTCGTTCTTGAAGAAGCATGGCCTTTTGCAAGTGTTGCTTCAGAAATTACCTATATCGTTCAAGAAAGAGCGTTTGATTTTTTAGATGCTCCCATTCAGAGAATCACAACTGCAGATACACCGGCTCCCTATTCTCCAAATTTACTAAAAGAATGGTTGCCAAATTCTGAAGATGTTGTGAAAGCCGTTAAAAAAGTTTTATATAAATAGCTGAAAATATAATTTATATTTGAACTTCATTAGATTTTCTCTGATGAAGTTTTTTATATTATGAAAAAGAAAATATTTTTTTGTATTTGCTTATTATATATAACGATAAATAATATTATTGCTCAGACTAAGGTCAGTGGGATAGTAGTGGATCAGAATAACTTACCTGTTTCTTTTGCAAATATCTATTTTAAAAATACAACTGAAGGAGTTATTACAAATGAAAACGGAAGTTTTTATATAGAATCGCAGAATGATCAAGAGCGTTTGGTTATTTCTTTTATTGGTTATTCTTCTCAAGAAGTAAAATTAGAAAAGGCTGTGATCAATAATATGAAAGTGGTGTTAGAAGAGCAGCAACAGTTAAAAGAAGTTGTTATTTATGCAGGGAAAACTTCCAAGAAAAATAATCCCGCTTTGGATATTTTAAAGAAAATTTGGGAGCGGAAAAGGAAAAATGGTTTATGGCAATTTGATCAGTATCAAATGGATAAATATGAAAAGATCGAGTTTGATCTAAATTCCATTGATAGTGCCTTTATAAATAATAAAATGTTCAAAGGCTTGGAGTTTATTTTTAATCAAATAGATACTTCAAAAATTACCGGAAAAACATATTTACCAATATTTATTAATGAATCTCTTTTTGAAATATATGGTGATAATACAACAGGCAAAAAGAAAGAAATTACAAAAGGAGTTAAAAATTCAGGCTTTAGTATTAATCAGCATCTTTCATCCTTTATAAAAGATTTGTATGCAGATTATGATATTTACAATAATTATTTATATCTCTTCGATAAAAGTTTTGTAAGTCCATTGTCAAGAACGGGGATTGATGTTTATAACTATGTTTTAGCAGATACAGCTTATATAGATAATAAGCTTTGTTATAATATAGTGTATTATCCCAGGCGGAAAAATGAGCTGACTTTTAAAGGAGATTTTTGGGTAAATGATACTACGTTTGCTATTAAGAAAATTAATTTAGAGGTTACTAAAAGTGCTAATATAAACTGGGTGAAGGAGATTTATATTGAACAAGAGTTTGATGTTTTAAGCGATTCTGTTTTTCTTTTAAAACGGGATTATCTGATGTCTGATTTCAGTTTGTCTAAAAAAGAAAAATCAAAAGGGGTTTATGGAAAAAGGACTACCTTATATCAAAATCATCAGTTTAATGTAAAAAAACCGGATAATTTTTTTAAACAAGAAGTCAATTATTATGATAAAGACGTTTATGACAGGAGTGATGAATTTTGGGAAAATAATAGATTAGAATTCCTAAATAAAGAGGAATTAGGTATTTATAAAATGCTTGATACTCTAGTAACTGTTAAGAAGTTTAAACAAATGTATGATTTAATCGGTATTTTAGGAACCGGTTATCTACTAAAAGGGAATATTGAATATGGACCATTGCTTTCTGCTTTTGGTTATAATGATGTGGAAGGGGTTCGATTGCGTGTAGGAGGAAGAACCTATTTCGGTCAAAATGATTTATGGAGGTTGCAGGGATATACTGCTTATGGTTTTAAAGATAATCAGTTTAAATATGGTATTTCTGTAAAATGGCTGGCAGATAAAAAGAAACGAATTGTTTTAACTGCAGGTAATAGAAGAGATATTGAACAAATAGGGGCGAGTCTTATTATGACTAATGATGTTTTGGGGCGGAGTTTTGCATCATCAGCATTGCTTTCTATAGGAAATAAAGGGAAGTTGACATCCGTTAGTTTATCTATGTTTTCTGTCGGGATTGAACCCATTAAGGATTTAACTTTTCAAACCGGTTTTTCGTATAGAACATTAAAATCAGCATCTCCCACTTTTAGTTTAGATTATTATACTGATTTATCTCAAACCAAGATTGCAAGTGAAGTAAAACAGGCTGAAATGGATTTTATGATTGAGTATACTCCAAAAATAAAAACTATTGGACATGGAGTAGAAAGAAAGATGGTAGATAAAAATTATACCAGATTATTTTTTAATTACAATCAAGGAATAAAAGGTTTTTTAGGTAGTGATTTTAAATATGAAAAAGTACAATTCTACTATAAACAGCCTATTGTTATAGGTAGTCTTGGAAGATTGTTTACTATACTGGAATTAGGTAAGGTTTTTGGAGAGGTGCCTTTAGGGTTAATGAGTGTTGTTCCCGGAAACCAGTCTTATTTTATTATAGATAATACTTTCAGTCTTTTGAATTATTATGAATTTGTGGCAGATACACATGTTTCCTTTGGGATGGAGCATCATTTTAATGGAAGAATTTTATCTAGAATTCCGGGATTTAGAGATCTAAATTTAAGAGAGATTGTAGGTATAAGAGGAATATATGGAACAGTTACAGATAAAAATAAATTATTAAATGCTTCCGGATTAGAATATGTAGCGCCGGAAAATATATATTGGGAATATAATGTAGGTATAGAGAATATTTTTAAAGTATTTAGAATCGATTTCATCTGGAGAGGAAGTTATTTAGATGTACCGGCGGCTAACAAATTTGGAATTAAAGGATCTGCCGGTATCTATTTTTAAAATATTTATTATCTAACCGTGTTGTAATGGAAATATTGTTTTCATACATTTGCAACCTCAAATTTCAAAAAAGATAATAGAAATATGAATATAGTGAAATCAGAATCTTTTGACGTGTTAATAGAAATACCGAGAGGAAGTAGGAATAAATATGAATATGATTTTGAATTAAAAAGGATACGATTCGATAGAATGTTATATTCAGCAATGTTTTATCCTGCAGATTATGGATTTATTCCCGAAACATTGGCATTAGATGGTGATCCGTTAGATGTGTTGGTTTTATTTACAGAACCTTCTGTTCCGGGCTGTATCGTAAAGGTTAAGCCAATTGCAGTTTTTAAAATGGCAGATGATAAAGGACCGGATGAAAAAATCATTTGTGTACCTATTTCTGACCCTATTATGAATAAATTAAACGATATTTCAGATATTAATGAGCATCTTATAAATGAGATTGAACATTTTTTCAGAGTATATAAAGATTTAGAAAAGAAAAAAGTTGATGTTCAAGGGTGGGGTGATGTAAAAGTGGCAAAAGAGATGATTGCGGAATGTGCTCAGCGTTTTCAAGCATTAGATGTAGAAAAGAAAGCTTCTTTCAGTATTCAGTAATATAGATTTAAATAGAATAAAAAGACCCCAAAATGCTGTTTTACTTTTTTGGGGTACTGTGGTGTTAATGCTATTTTTGTATTTTGAAAATAGATTAGAATAAGCCATTTATCTCAGCATCAATTCTATTAATTATACTTCCTAAATCTTCCGGATTATCTACAAAATTGATCTTATCTACATCTACAATTAATAATTTCCCCTTATCATAGCTCTCAATCCAGGCTTCATATCTTTCATTTAATCTGCTTAAGTAGTCAATACTGATAGAGTTTTCATATTCACGTCCGCGTTTATGAATCTGATCTACCAGGTTAGGGATAGAACTTCTCAAATAAATCAACAAATCAGGTGCTTTAGTCAATGATTCCATTAATTCAAATAATGATTTGTAGTTTGTAAAATCACGATTAGTCATTAAGCCCATAGAATGAAGGTTAGGAGCAAAGATATGAGCATCTTCATAGATTGTTCTGTCTTGAATGATTTTTTTACCGCTTTTACGAATTTGTAATACTTGGCGGAAACGGCTGTTTATGAAATAGATTTGAAGATTAAAAGACCAGCGCTCCATTTGATGATAGAAGTCATCCAGGTAAGGATTATCAACCACATCTTCAAAATGAGATTCCCATTTGAAATGTTTTGCTAATAATCGTGTTAAAGTTGTTTTTCCTGCTCCGATGTTTCCCGCTACTGCTATGTGCATTTTAGTAAAATTATTTTATGATTTAATATTGTTATCTAGGATAAAAATAATCAATTTTTAATGCTTATCCATATGGTTTTAAAATGTTTTTCAGACAAGTCGTTTTGGCTTTTGAAAAAATAAAAAGAGATAATACTTGTATTTTGCAATATAAAAACCATCTACAACGATCTACTTAGTATCAAGCAAAGCTATTATAAAAAAGATATAATACCTAATTCGTTATTAATATAATAAGACAGTTGTAACGTAATTTTTAATATGATTGTTTGTTTTAGTCTAAATTAAAGGGGAGGTGTTTTTTTAGTTATAATAGGTCTTTTTCTTTTTTCATTATCTGTTGACAAACTATTTTAAACAAAGAATTTTAAAGTTTAAAACACCTTTTAAGCTACGATAGATTTTTCTTACTTTTACCATATAAGTATAATCATAAACTAAAAAATCAAATAATCATAGAAAAAAATGACAAAACAAGAAAAGATAAATAGTTTCGACCCTAGTCAGCCTAGTTTAGCAGAGGGAAATATCTTCGGATTACCTTTTACCTCTGAAGAAAGTGAAATCATTATTATTCCTGTTCCATGGGAAGTGACAGTAAGTTATGGAGCAGGAGCTTCACAAGGACCGGAGACTATTCTAGAAGCTTCTTTTCAGGTTGACTTATGTCATCAGGAATTTCCGGAATTATGGAAACTGGGTATCTATCTAGATACTAATAAAAAAATAGAAGAATGGGCAAATAACGGTAAAAAATATAAATTATTAGCACAGTCTATAATCAAAGGACTTGAAAAAGGAGAAAATATACAAGAGAATCCTTCTATGAAAAAAGATTTGGAGGCTGTAAATAAGGCGGGTGCTCAATTGAAAGAGCAATTAAAAGAACATGTATTATATTGGACAAAAAAAGGAAAGAAAGTAGCTCTTTTAGGAGGTGATCATAGTAGCCCATTAGGATATTATGAAGCGCTAGCAGTACAACACGATAATTTTGGGATTTTACATTTAGATGCTCATTTGGATTTAAGAATAGCTTATGAAGGTTTTATTTATTCTCATGCTTCTATTATGTATAACGCCTTGCAATTGCCACAAGTCAGTAAATTAGTACAAGTAGGTATTCGTGATTTTTGCGAACAGGAAGTAGCTGTAGTAAGAAAACAAGGAAATCGTGTCAATATATATACTGATATGGATTTAAAAGCCGATAATTATAACGGGATAACATGGAAACACCAATGTGAAGTCATTATCTCAGCTTTACCACAAAAAGTATGTGTTAGTTTCGATATAGATGCCATGCATTCGTGGTATTGTCCTAATACAGGCACACCGGTTCCCGGAGGTATTTCTTTTGAGCAGGCAACATACTTATTATCAAGATTAGCAGAAAGTGGCAAGGAGATTATAGGGTTTGATTTAGTAGAAGTTGCTCCGGGTGAGAACAATGATTGGGATGGAAATGTAGGAGCAAGGATGTTGTTTTATATGTGTGGTATGTTTGCAAAAGCAAATAAGATGAAAGTAGGAACTAAGATTGACTTTTTAAAATAGATGTTTTGTAAGTGATACGATCAAAAAGAATATTATATCGTTTAGCAAGTTATAAAAGATGGTTTCATGGAATTTACAAAAACTTTGTTTGAAAAGGCTATCTTCTTTTTAAAAGGAAAAAAACTGTTTAGGTAGATTAGTCACGATTGAATTTGACAGTTACAAATAGATCGTAACTCAAAGAAATATTAGTAACAAATGGAGATTATTATAGTTAGTCCGGTATTTAGTCAATGTGCTTAAAATCCGGTAAGGTTTGAGTACTCCTGAGATCGCTTTTATAGATTCAAAGAGCGTTATTAACAAAGTAGAGAATTAACAATATTTTTGTTTTTCCGGTATTTGTAGTATTTGCTATAAATTTATTGAGGTTCAAGTTTTTAACAGAATAGATATGTGTCTCAACTATAATTTCACTATATTATTAGATTAGCATCATTAGTTCTAAACTTATGGCTCTCCTTTACTGTGATACCTTTATAAATTATATTTTTAGAAAACGATATTTTGTTTTTCGCAATAAATTGAAGTTTAATTCAATTTTTATATCACTAAAACACTGTTGTTTTATAACAAACAAGAAATATATTGTTAAAAATATAATTTACACTTGATTGTTTGATATGGATATTGTCTTAAAATTTTAATTTCTTAATAGGTTATCCTGTTGCCTGAATATAGGTATAAAAGTCAATTATGGCAATTAGTAAGAGTGTTAGATTTATACCTAAATTTTTTCAATATGTTTGGGCTTAATATTTATATAAAGTAGTATAAATAGCGATAAAAGGTTTTTTTTATTTTTTTTATATCTACTAAAAATATAAATTTGTCATAATTATTTATGTTATACGTAAGTATAATAACTTTTGGAATATAAAATAAAAACTAAAATTTAAAAAATGGCAAACGAATCAGACACAGCAATAGCGAAAAAAGAAAGCGGTTCAAAAGGATCAGGTATCTTTGCAAGATTAAGTATGTTATTCTGTTTTATTGTATCTTCTCTTGTTTGGAAATTTGTAATGGGACATTCTTCAAATTTTGATGCAGCGGGACATCCGACTCCGGGAAATTATTTAGGTATGGTTTATCTGGGAGGTTATGTTGTACCGGTACTAATGGGATTACTCCTTATGGTAGTAGTTTTTTCTATTGAGCGTGGCTTTGTTATTAGTAAGGCGGCAGGAAAAGGAAATGTTTGGGGTTTTGTTCGAGAAGTACAAGAGCAGATCGTTAGTGGTAAAACGGATGAGGCTATGGAATTATGTGATAAACAAGAAGGATCAGTTGCTAATGTAATTAAAGCCGGTTTAGAAAAATATGAACAAGCGGAGCGTGATGGATTAAATGCGGAAGAAGCATCAGAAGCTATCCAAAAAGAAATAGAAGAAGCTACGTCTCTTGAAATGCCGATGTTAGAGAAAAACTTAGTCGTATTATCAACTTTAGTTTCAATAGGTACATTAGTTGGTTTGTTAGGTACAGTAACAGGTATGATTAAAGCGTTCTCTGCTTTATCAAGTGCCGGTACTCCGGATTCAGCAGCGTTAGCAAATGGTATTTCTGAAGCTTTGATTAATACAGCAACAGGTATTGCTACTTCGACTTTAGCTATTATAGCGTATAACTTTTTTACTACAAAAATTGATAAACTTACTTATTCAATTGATGAAGCAGGTTTCTCTATTGCTGAAACGTATAAGCGTTTACACAAACGTTCATAGTGTTAAGTGATATTGTAAATGGTTTAATAAATAAGTAGGGAAGAGGTTTATTTAAGAAACACCTTTTAGCAGATTAGAATTAATAAAATAAAAGTTAATGGCAAAAGTAAAAGTATCCAAAAAGAATGCGTCTATTGACATGACTGCAATGTGTGATGTGTCGTTTTTACTGCTTTCATTTTTCATTATGTCGTCTACAGCAAGAGTTCCTGAGCCTTTAACGGTTGATATGCCTGCATCTACAGTTCAGACAAAATTGCCTGAATCGGATTTAGCAACAATTACCATAGGAGAAGGAAAACACTTTTTTGGCGTTACAGGGGCAGATGTTAGAAAAAGAATGCTTGTATTAATGGGAGAAAAGTACAAAGTTACTTTTACGAAGGACGAAATAAATAGATTTGCTTTGATTGATGAATTTGGTGTTCCGTTAGTTGAATTAAAGAGTCTGATTGCATTAAATAGCCAAGATAGAAATAAAAAAGGAATTCAAAAGGGAATTCCTGCGGATTCTACGAATAATCAATTAAGAGAATGGATTTTAAATGCTCGTATAGCGACAAAAGAATTAGCGAATGTGCATCTTAATGTAGCTGTTAAAGGGGATGCTAAAGAAGAGTATCCGGAGATAAAAAGGGTAATCGATATCCTTCAAGATCAAAAAATCAATAAATTTAACTTGGTTACAAGTTTAAGAACTGATGATTTTTAATAAGAACTTAAAACTGTAAAAATGGCACAATTAGATACCGGTGGAGAAGAGAAGAAAAAAGGAGGTAAGGTTAGAAGTAAGAAAAATTCTGGCAGCGTTGATTTGACAGCTATGGTGGATTTAGCTTTTTTATTAATTACATTTTTTATGTTGACTACTTCTTTGTCAAAACCTCAGTCGATGAGTTTAGCAATGCCGGATAAGAATAAAGAAAAGAAAGAAGATGTGTTAGAAGTAGCTGATAACCGTACATTAACGATTTTGTTAGGTAAAGAGAATCAGATAGAATGGTATATGGGACGTTTAGTAGAACCTATATCAGGACCTACAAAGGACAAATATGGTAAAGACGGTATCCGTAAAGAATTATTAGAACGTGTAAAGTCTGTTCCTCAAGCAACAGGAAATACTGAAAAAGGATTAATAGTAATTATTAAACCAAGTGATAAATCAAGTTATAGAAATTTAGTCGATGTATTAGATGAAATGGCAATAACAAAAGTGCCCTCTTATGCGATTGTAGATATTACTCCGGATGAAATTAAATTATTAGAAACTGAAGGATTGTATTAATCGCTCTTGAAAACTTAATAAAGCAAAGAAAAATGAAACTAGATATATTTAGAAAACAATGGCTTGATTTGGTTTTTGAGGGTCGTAATAAAAAGTACGGAGCTTATGAATTGCGTGCGGAAAATCCAAAGATAATGACAAAAGCATCGGCAATAGGTGCCGTTGTATTCATATTCTTAATGAGCGCTCCTCTTATTTTAAAATTTATTTCAGGGAAGGATAAAATAAAAGAGGTTAAGAAAATCGATCAAGAAATAACAATTGTCGATTTGACTCCCCCTCCGGAGGAAGAGACTTTACCGCCACCGCCACCGCCACAGGAGGCACCTAAAAGTAAAATAGATGAGGTAAGGTTTCCACCACCTAAGGTTGTAGAAAAAGAGAGGGTGCGTGATGAAGAACCTCCAAAAGTTGAAGAACTAAAAGTTGCAAACCCGGGTTCAAAAACAATTAAAGGAGATCCCGATATAGGGAGTATTAATATTGATATACCTTCAGGAGAAGGGTCTGAAGTGACAGAAGAAGATACAGGTGTTTATTCAAACGTCGGAATTGAAGTTAAATCAGATTTCCCCGGGGGGATGCCAAAATTTTATCAGTATATCCAAAAAAATTTCAGAACAGATGATATGGATGGAGCGGTAAAAATAATTGTCAGTTTTATTGTAGAGAAAGATGGTTCTTTGACGAATATTCAAGTTGCTAGAGATATAAGTAGAGGAGGAAAAGCAGGGAAAGAAGCTATAAGAGTGTTAGAGAGATCTCCAAACTGGAAACCGGGTATTCAGAATGGTCGTCCGGTCAGAGTTCGATATTCATTGCCTATTAATATTCAACTGAATTAATTATTGAGTGTAAAAAAAGACAGTATGTTTGACTCTAATAGATATATAAACAACAAGAAATCGTTTTTTGGACGGTTTTTTGTTGTTATAGGAGTTTTGTTTTTTTTGCTTTATTTTGTTTTGGGATTAATTGTTATTTTTTGGAAAGATTTTCCTCTAACTTTATCAAGTACGCAACGTACATTGTTTGGAATTGTACTCATAGTCTATTCTTTTTTAAGATTTATAAGATTTTTTCAGAATAGAAATAATTAATTCAAGCGCTAGTTTGAATCGTAAAAATGTTAGTCAAATTCGTTTTGCAAAAGAAATTCGAAACCCATATTACTAACTTAACACTAAATTATTTCATTTTATTTCATAGATAGTTTTTACAATGAATCCGTTGCACGGAATATATAAGAAGGCAAGTAAGCGGTAGTTAATCAATAGTTTCATTATTAAGTTTTTATGGCAATCATTGTACCTCTATAACGGTTTTGAAACAATATGAATTCATTGCCTGATTAGGTTAGACAAAAGTAAATTTGATTATAATAAATTAGGAAAATTATTATATGAAATATTTGAATTTGTAAGTTTTTATTGTAAAGAAATATGTTGTGAGCTCTAGTGTATTGTGCTTCTGGAAAAAAATTAGATTTATAAAATATAAGTGTGATGAATAATATAATAAACAAAATGACGTTAATAAGAATTATTGCTTTAAGTATATTGATTATTTCTTGTAATAATAAGAAAGAAGGAGGTAACGAACAGAAAGAAACTATAATTAAAGGTGTTACTACAATTGTAGTAGATGAAACTTTTCGACCGATTATAGAGGATCAACTTGCCGTATTTCAAAATGAATATGATGCAACAATTACGTTGCTTAATAAGCCGGAGGCAGAAGCTGTTCAGCATTTGTTGAAGGACTCCGTTAGAATAGCTATTTTGTCACGAAAATTAACAGAATCTGAATCTCAGATTTTTGAACATAGTAAGATAATACCTCGCATTACGCATTTTGCAACAGATGCAATTGCATTAATTGTAAATGAAAAAGAAACTGATTCAATTCTTGATTTAGAAGAAATAATAAAATTTATGCAAGGGAAGAAATCAAAAGGTATTACTAAATTAGTTTTTGATAATGCAAATTCAAGTACTTATAGGTATTTAAATGAAATAGCAGGCACTTTACGTGAAAAGCCGGTAGAAGGCGTTTATTCATTTAAAACAAATGATGATGTAATAAAATATATTTATAATAATAAAGAAGCGGTCGGGGTGGTAGGCGTGAATTGGATTTTACAACCTTCAGTAGCTACTGTAGATTTAGTAAATAATATTAAGGTATTAGGAATTAAAAATGTAAAGGGAAAGCAGGGAGATGATAAGTATTATAAACCTAGTCAAACTAATATAGCAACCGGTTCTTATCCTTTAAGAAGAGATTTATATTTGTTAAACTATCAGGGAATAGCAGGATTAGGCATAGGTTTTGCTGCTTTTATTGCGGGAGATCGTGGACAGAGAATTATTTTGAAGTCAGGATTATTTCCTTATAAAACTCCTGGTAGAGAAATACTTATAAAAACAGAAATAGAAGACAAATAAAAAAAATGAATATAATAAATTAATAATGATTATGAAGAGAATGGTTTCTTTAGTGCTAATAGTCACGATCTATAGTACACTAAGTTATGGTAAGAGTTTAGATCAAGCTAAAAAAACAATTGACGCTGAACAATATGAAAAAGCAATAACAATTTTAAAAGAATTAATCAAAGATAAGCCTGATGATGGGGAAAATTATTTTTTCTTAGGAGATGTTTACTTAACATTGAATAGAACGGATTCAGCAACAGCGATTTTTAAGAAAGGTATTACTGTTAAAGATAAAGCAAATTGGAATTATATAGGTTTAGGTCATATTGATTTAAATAATAAAAATGAAACTGCTGCAGAAGCTAATTTTAAATTGGCAGTCGAACATTTAAAGAGGAAAAATTATTTGGAGTACTTATATATAGGTAAAGCATATACGAACTCAGATAATCCAAATTATCAAAAGGCAATTGCCAGTTTAAATCAAGCAAAAGCAATTAATCCTAAAGATGCTGAAATATTTCTTGCCTTAGGAGATGCATATCATAAAGACAAAAATAACAATGACGCTTATGTAGCTTATCGTGATGCATTAGATCTTGATAAATCCGTTTTGAGAGCTCAGATTCAAATGGCAGTAATTACAAAGAATGCAAAGGCTTTTACAGAAGCAATAAATGATTTTAATGCTATTCAGTCTAAAAATCCGGATTATGGACCGGTTTACAGAGAATTAGCAGAAACCTATTATTTGTGGGCAAACCATGATAAAGCAAACTATAAGGAATATACTAAGAAGGGATTAGACTATTACCGAAAATATATGACGCTAACGGATCTTTCTTTAGATTCTCGTATGCGTTATGCTGATTTCTTAATTTTGACCGGGGATTATAAAACTTTAGAAACTGAAGCGCATAAAATAGCTCAGATAGAGAATGTAAATCCTAGAATTTTACGCTATTTAGGATATGCTGCTTATGAAAATGGCAACTATGATGTATGTATTAAAGCGATACAGGACTTTATGAATAATGTAGAACCGGAACGTGTTATTGGTAGAGATTATCTTTATTTAGGCTTAGTGAAACTAGCTCAAGCAAATAAAGAAACAGGAATTATCAATATCGAGTTGTTTAATCAAGCGGTGGAAGATATTCGAAAAGCTGCAGATCTTGATATAGAGGTTACTAATGATTTACATAATGTAGGTTTAAAATTGTTCAAAGAAAAAAAATACTCAGAGGCAGCAAAAATATTTGACATTGCTGTAACAAATCCAAAATCTAAAAGTTTAGGATATGATAATTTCTACTTAGGATATGCTCGTTATTTTGAATATGTTGTTCAGACAGAAGCAGTAGAGACAGAACCGGACAAAACTTTATTAGAAAAATCCGATAAGGCGTTTGCAAATGTTCTTGAAGTGTCTCCAACAACTCAGGAAGCTCATTTATACAGAGCACGTGTAAATAGGTTATTAGATACAAGCGAATCAAGACAGTTGATGGTTAAGCACTATGAAGAATATATAAAAATAGCAGAAGATAAGAATGCTGATGAATTAGGCAGAATGAAAGCAAATCTTATAGAAGCTTATACTTATATTGGGGCTTATTATGGAATTTCAGATAAGGAAAAAGCAATTGTGAATTTTGAAAAGGGATTATCTCTTGATCCAGCGGATGAATATCTAATAGATTCATTAAAAGAATTACGTCAATAAGTTAAATGAATTATTGAGAATAAAAAACCGATACTTGTTGTTATCGGTTTTTTGTTTTTATTAAATAGATAATTATACCTTAGATAATAATAAATACTTTAATCAAGTATCTTTGTAGATTTAATATTTAGATTGAATTATGAAGCAAGTGTTTAATGCATTAGACGATAAAGGACAAAAACTGCCTTTGATGGAAGAGTTTTATACTATTCAGGGAGAAGGATTTCATACCGGAACAGCAGCCTATTTTATTAGAATATTAGGTTGTGATGTAGGATGTCATTGGTGTGATGTCAAAGAAAGTTGGGATGCAAGCTTATATGAGCCAACGGATATAGAGAAAATTGTAGCAAATGTAAGTTCATTTCCGGATATAGTTGTGGTCACAGGAGGAGAACCATTAATGTGGGATATGTCGCCATTGACAAAAAAATTAAAAGAGAAAAATATGCGTGTTCACCTGGAAACCTCAGGAACTTATAATTTATCAGGTATATGGGACTGGATTTGTCTTTCTCCTAAGAAGAATAAATTACCGGTGCAGACTGTGTATGATAACACAAATGAATTAAAAGTAATTGTGTATAATAAACATGATTTTATTTTTGCAGAAGAACAAGCTGCTAAAGTGAATGCAGAGGCAATTTTGTTTTTGCAACCCGAGTGGAGTAAAAGAGAAGAAATGACGCCATTAATTGTTGATTATGTGAAGAATAACCCAAAATGGAGAGTATCATTACAGACACATAAATATTTGAATATACCTTGAAACTAGTAATATCTTAAATCCTTTTAATATGAAAAAAAGAATAATATCATTTGCACTTATTTTAATTGCTCAAATTAGTTTTGCTCAAGAAGAAACATTCAAGACAGACGTAATAAAATACCTTGATCTAAGTGGAGTTTCTCCTAATTTTAATATGGCTATAGATAAGCTTATTGATCATGTACCGGAAGATAAAAAGACAGATTTTAAAAAAGAAATGGGCGTAGCTGTTGAAGATTTAATTGATAGAATGGCAGATGTATATATGACAGAATTCTCACATAATGATATAAAAGAAATATTACAGTTTTACGCTACTCCTTTTGGTAAAAAGGTGAGTGAAAAAACTAAAAGCACATTAGAAAAGACTCAGGAAATAGGAGAAGAATGGGCAATGGGATTGCAAGATGTATTGATTAAGTATATGCACTAGTTTCTTTTAACCTGAGTTCGATTAATAATTATAAAAAATATAGATTAAAAAGAGGGAAATTATTTAAATATTTTATACTTTAAATAATTTCCCTCTTTTATGACTTATTTATAAAGTTACCGATATTTTTTGTCTTGTTGATGAGTTTTGTAAAGAATTCGATTTTATATTCAACAATTTACAATAGGAAATGCTACAAAATGTCCTTTAATAATTTACAATACAATAAAAAACAAGCAGTTATATCTTTTTTGATTAATCGAACTCAGGTCTACAGTTTCCTTTTATAATATATTTAATATGTCAATATATTCTTTATTGATATATCCGAATACGGTTTCTTTTTGATCTAAAATCTTAGCATATCCATCGTCTCCGGCTATAGGGCTTTCTACCGGCTTTTCGATCTCGACAAAGTAATAGTCATCATGTCCCATTTCGTAGACCTTGAATTTTTCTGTGGGATGTACGGCATCTATATCATAACTTTCAGCAAAGGGTTCAAGGTATAGCAAGGTGTTTGAGCTTTTTACTGTAGCCTGATAGCAGCTGCCTATTTTTTCAAGTGTAGGCATTTTACGTTGATGGTTTTCGCAAAATTCCCGTAAAATGGTGTAGCCATAATAATTGTTGTTTTTTATGTTTTCTCTTATCTCTTCGTATATCTCTTTATTGTAAGGCATATAGTAATCCATTTGACCGGATATAAATAGTAGTACCTGCTTATCAGCTATTCTATCATCTAGTTGAAGTAAAAAAGATAAGAAAGCGGCAATATTTCTATCTGCAATATAATTATGCCATGGTCTATGCTTGTATATATTATGCATATAATTAAAAGAGGCAATACCTCCTAATACGCTTTTAAGATTATAATTCGCATCACTCATAGGTCTATCGATCAAATAAAAGCCTAACCAAATTTCATTATTTTCATTATAAGGATCGTTGCTGATATTACGTCCTTTTTTCTTTTCTTGTGTAATATACATACTCAAATAATCACATCTTATATCAGGGGCTCTACCCGGAATTTTATAATATCCAAATCTAGATATAAACAACTCATCGCCATAGACAGCCTGGCTATCAATATAACTTACTAAGTGGGGATTTATATTAAATGGTGTGCCGGTATAGACCATTTGCAAGAAATCGCATGAAGGTAATAACTCTATGGGATCAGCATTATCTGCTTCTTTAGATAATTCGATCAATGTCTTATTTTTATATTCCAGCAATGTATTAAAGACCGATTGATCGTTTAAAAACAAATACTGACGAAAGGGAATGAATATACTATCAGGATATTTAGGGAATGGAAATGGGTATTCATCACCCGGATTAACGCGATTCTCTATAGTCTGAAATTTCTTTGAAACAAGTATATTTTCATCAAACCATATTTGAGCATTCTCCGGATAATCGTTAATGTCAACGCCCCATAGCATTTTGATCCTTCGTCTAAAACGCTCCGGACGTAGTGCAGGACACATTTTATATTCCTCTATAGCTTTTCTTTCCGTTATTAAAGGATCTTTATCAAAGGTATATATATACAATTGTTTTTCCGTATAAGTGGGTTGCTTCGGCTTTTTATCATCATCATTAAGGGGCAGAACAAAAGCCATACTGCAGAATATTACCGTTATAGCTATAGCCAGGATTGTTATAATAAGATACATTTTCATTTTATTTTTTTATTTCCGGTTTAATTAAATCGTAGAAGCGCCAGTAATTCTTTTTTTCGCCTTTTATCATATTACAGTCATTTTCTAGTTGAGTAGCGTTCCTTTCGTCTATACAAATTATGTTAAGATAAGAATCATTAGTACTTTTGGGATATATAAATCCGTGAAATTCCGCATTCCAGCCATTGGGTACCTTGGGTACCTTGGGGTCTTTGGTATTATACGGAATATTAAATGTTATGCAACCTACAGAAGCATTAGCTCCTCCTCTATGTAGAGCAATACCTGTTCTAACCCTTTCTGAATCGTCCGGATCGATTCCGGGATATTCATCTATAATTGATCCGATTGCATATAGGCTGACGTAAACCCTATAGGTTCCTCTTTCTACCCAGTTTAAAAAATAATGGTTTGGAGGACATTCTTTATTTCTATTGTATCTAC
>NIPM01000871.1:0-41046 GCA_002738285.1 Holacanthella duospinosa | reverse complement strand
GATTCATTATAAATTTGGTTGAATTAAGAAGAGAATCAAAAAGCGACTACTCTGAACGAAAATAGAGTGCCATTTTATGTAAATCGAATTTGAGAATTTGAATAACTCGAGATCCAAACGATTGTGAATTTTAGATGAAGTTTTAGACATTATGTATATAAAATTGTGTGTGTATCGAATTCATTGAACCAAACACCAATATATTACATCGACATTATTCAAACATGTCTACGAGTCGATTAAGACGCATTTACTCAAGCAAGGCTCTACAAAACTTCACTAGAATACCACTAAATAATATATGATGTGTATAGTAACAATTAAATAAATTTATTCAAATGTTCTTTCAAGTTATCACATATTAATTTGTGCAACGTAAAATGCATTTTCAAGATTTTGAAATTAGAATGATGGCAGTCGACGAGAGTATAACAATTCAAAGCCGATTTGAACAAAGTGTATTAACAGTCAGACACCTGAGAACAACATATAATATTTCTGATAGTGAAAAACTTCAAGTATTTCGATTTAATAATTGATTATAGTTGTACGGATTATTTAAACAAAGTATATTGGGAGATTGTCCACCGAGACCTGCTTTCTTAAGTCCTTTTGAGAAAGCTAAATGGTATTTATCGAGGATTTATTTTTAGGGAAGCATGGAATAAGTATCAAAATATTAATAAATCGAAAGCTAAAGAAAATTATATTAATTTAGTTATAAAAATACTGAAAAAAGTACCAGAAAGCAATAACAAGCTTATATCCGATGTAAATGGTACTCTAAACGTACTTATACTCATTGTTTATTTTTTGTATAGCTTAATGGTGAGAATCTATTAAATGTTTATGATTCCGATTCAAAGAAACATAAACTTGCATATTCTATAGGCAGCTCCGATGAAGATAGTATTATATTCCAAGAAAAGACTCCAATAGTTGGATTCGACAACTTGGAAGAAAGAAATGGTTCGGGTTATTCTAGTGAAAATAGCTCCAATGATTTTGGTAATTCATCTACTAGTGACGTATTAAGCATCCAAACTTTACGTCCTCAACATTCTTTCATAAGCCACAGTGTTAGCAAGATTAGCAATTTCAAAGACGTCGAAACTATTATTGCAAACTTACAAACGCAGATAGCAGCGTTAAATGAAAGAATTGAGCTTGTTAGATTGGAAAAAAATGCAAGAAATACAAGCTTGGGAGATAAAATAAAAGTATTTCTATTATTGTTTATTTTTCTACAGAAGTTTTTTAGGAATAAGAAATGGAATTTATTGGTCTTTTTGATCCTAGTTTATCAATATTTGCCCAATCCAATTTATTTTACAAGTCTAAATCCATGGATATCCTTTCTTGCGTCACCATTCTATACAATATTCAAATATTATGCAGATAAGATTAGAAAAGTGGTAAAATAGTATATCTTCAAATAGATATCTTTATTGAAACAGAAATGTTATAAAAATGTTTAAATAAAATGATAAGTTATTCTAAATAAGTAGCAGGAAACTAAAAACATTATAAATGATATAAATTACTTCTCCTATTTGACCGTTTAATTCACCTGTCCAGAAATCAAGCTCGGATTTTGTTTTTTTGATGATTCTAATACGATCGCCTCTTTTAAATGACAATTCACCGCCCTTAATAGCAACAAAATCATAAGAAGTTACACGGTACTCTGAATCTTCTTTATTTGCATCGCTTCTTTTATTCATATGGCTGTTTACTAATCTTGTATTATGTTGCTCAACATTGTTGAAAGATAAATTATCAAGATTATCGATCATAGGTACAGGATATGTATTTGCACCAATTTTAGAGTTAAGAACGGAATGTAAATATGCCGCCTCTTGTGGGATTGGTACAGTTCCATCAAGTAAATTGGTTAAATTATATATTTTGCCATAAATTCTTTTGTTCATCTTTCTTCTTTCAATGAATCTCGTAGCCCCAATAGATACACCAAAGAAAAGGCCTTTAGCTTTTCTAAAAAATCAATTGAATATATAATACCCATATACTTTATAAGGAGACAAATGAGAAAGCGCTACAGCACCTTCTAAATTTCTACCAAACGATCCTAATGCAACTACAAAAAATTAACTATGGAAAATTACCTGTGGCATTTGCATTAAAAGAAAGATTACCAGTTTTACAAAAAGCCTTAACAGCTTCATCGGTATTGATCATAATGATCAAATCAGTAACTTCTAAGCCAATATCAAAACCACCGCCAATACCAATAGTACTGATACAAAAGGGAGCAGACCAACCACCTTTAGGTAATTTTGCAACTATAACACCTGAACCAATACTAATACTAGCAACACCAGCAATTTTCATAACCGTTAGGATGGCAAATGCTAAAGCTCTTTCTAAAGCATCGTTAAGGATTAATTTATCTAATCCTTCGACTGTTTTTGGATCTATATATTTCTTGATAATTCGGGCTGCTTTGTCACATTCTCTTGAGAATGTTTCTGGGAAAGGATTGTTGACCATATTTGGAACTTTGGAAAGTTTGAGTGGATCTTGTATTTTAATTTCGACTTATTCCATTCACAATAAAATCGCGCAATCTTGTGGGAGAGCAAAAACCCCGCCTTTAAGTAAATGCAGGATATCATTATTTTTTTATAAAAGCTGACTGTTATCTACAACGGTCATCTCTGAACAGGACTTTTGTGCACAGAATAGAGTTACACAAATGAAATAAAAATATCAATGTTTTCATAATTCTAAAAGAACAAGAAAAATAAATTAGAATTGCTTATAAATGACAAGATGTTTTTGTAAATTGGTATAAAAATAGTTGAATGCATGTTTTATTTGATTATTAGACAATGTAATTTCATAATTATACCCAAAAAATCTCAACCAAAATGGAAGATTTTCTTCAAACATTTTATTATATTTGGACTTTTTAAAAATTGTGTGGTAAACGAGTAACTAGAACCAAAATTTATTATTTAAAGCTAATAAAAAAACTCCATTTATACTTGTTAAAACGAACATTATTTAATTAAGGGGATTGACCCTTTCATAGAGTTGGCCCCTTTGTTTAAGGATGAAAGTCTCGTTTGGGTCACCACAAATTGGATAAAAATATCAGTTTTTTAAACAAAAATGGGCTTTATTGATTTTAATAAAGAAAAAGTTGTGATCAAAGACACGCTCACTCCCTTGAAACATCAGAGGATGCTGGCTGTTCACTACTAGACAAAGTATTTGACTCAATCTTAGAGTTAAGAATCTCATGTAAACATTCGGCTTCTCTTGGAATTGGGATTGATCCATCGAGTAAAATTTTCAAACTGTGTTTATCTCCATAGATTCTCTTGTTCATCTTTCTTCTTTCAGCGATTCCTGTAGTATTTATTGAAGCACCTATAAATAAACCTTGGGATCTCCTACAAATCTAAATAAAACGAATAATTACCCATAGATTTTACAAGTAGCAAAATCAGATACCATAAAGGCAGCCTCTAAATCTCTACCAAGAGGACATAAGGTCACTAAAATAAATATTAAATTCGATTACGTCTACAATTTGCACCAAAAGAAAGATTTCCTGTTTGACAAAACGCTTTGAGTGCTTCATCTGTTTTGATCATAACTACCAAATCAATAACCTCCACTTATAGTACTGATGCAAAATGGAGCAGACCATCCTCCATTTAGCAACTTTGCAACGACTACTCCAGAGCCAGTATCGACAAGAAAGGTAAAACCAATTTTTAAAATGGTTAATATTACAAAACCTTTCTCTTTTCCTAAATCATCTTTAAGTACAGTTTTATCTAATCCTTCAGCTGTTTTTGGATCTATATATTTCTTGATAAGTCGGGCTGCTTTGTTGCAATCTCTTGAGAATGTTTCTGGGAAAGGATTGTTGACCTTTTTTTGTTGTAATAATACGGTCTTTGACTCTATTTTGATATGATTTGATTCATTAGCAAACACAAATTTCTATCGTTTTCAACCATTCTGATACTTTGTAACATTCGTGCTCATTTTACACAAAAAGTATAATGCTCTAAGTTTTTATATTGAATATAGTTTTAATCAATAATTTGGAGGTTCTCATTTCTATTTTTATATGAAAGTTTTATTGCAATGTTTTTTAAATAGTTGATATACTTTTTTCAGATTCATATGGCACTCTATTTTCGTTCAGAGTAGTCGCTTTTTGATTCTCTTCTTAATTCAACCAAATTTATAATGAATCTNATGGCACTCTATTTTCGTTCAGAGTAGTCGCTTTTTGATTCTCTTCTTAATTCAACCAAATTTATAATGAATCTAGATTATTCTCATTCTTGTTCAACCTATTATTTAATAAATGGACTACTCTGAACGAAAATAAAGTGCCTTATATAATTATTAGAGTGTCCAGAAAATGTGGCGGTAAAAACTTTATGTTATATATCGAAAAATATTT
Organism: Holacanthella duospinosa; assembly: GCA_002738285.1. Lineage (NCBI taxonomy): Eukaryota > Metazoa > Arthropoda > Collembola > Poduromorpha > Neanuridae > Holacanthella > Holacanthella duospinosa. Next base: position 36,596 of record NIPM01000871.1, on the reverse strand, counting down.
TATAGAAATTGACAAAATTTTAGTATAATTAAGTGTAGTTTCCCTCATTGACNTGTTATATATCGAAAAATATTTTATAGAAATTGACAAAATTTTAGTATAATTAAGTGTAGTTTCCCTCATTGACAATGTCACTTTTCTAGCGCTCAGGCAGTCTTTGAACACCACGATACAGCCCTCGATTCATTCCTTTTAAAATCGCCATTTCTAGCTAAGTTTTGAACACTAATCAAGTTTCAAACTGCACACAACGAAGCTCACGTTTAAGAGGTCCAAAAAAATCATAATCACATTGCGAAATATCGGGAGAATATGGTGGTTGGTACCATTACTCGATTTTCTTATCTACTAAAAAGTCCTATACGAGTTTAGTATTGTGTGGTTTCACATTATCCATCAAATTATAGGCTTAGATAACTTTTTAGTGTTTAACCATATAGGAATTTTTTCGCTTAAAATCGATTTTAAGCGCTCAGCATTGATGTTTCTTTTTCGCTACACAGATGATAAAAAGCGATACCATTGTAGTCTATTGCTAAAAGCAACATCCTTTATCTCCATAACGTTTGTTAATTGTCACTTGTGGTCCCTTTTCACCAGGTTCTAGCCAGGACATCAGTTGATCCTTCTGTGGCGCCATGTAAAAACCAACCCATGATTCATCAAAAGTTTGAGTTCTTTTCAGCTTTTCTTTAATCTTATTATAATTAGAGAGGTTAAATATACAAGCCTGAACCCTGTGGTCCTTCTGATCTGCGTTCAATTCCTTTGGTATATAGTGACCATGTCGCTTACTCAGCTTTAGATCATCAGTTAAAATTAGATGCACTAATTATTTGGTGATATTAAAACTCTCACTAATTAATTAGCCTCACATTTACAGCTTTTTTTTCCAATAAAAGTCCTTTAACAGCTTCAATAAGTCCTAGTTTTTCATCACTTTTTTCAGTTTGGCCTTCTGCGAGCTTCTTTTATCGATACCTCTCCTTTCTTAAATCTTGATTGCCATCTCTCAACTGTTCTCAGAGACATTGCACTATTACCTAAAGTATTCTTTAATTCTCTTTCGATTTGAGAAGGACATTTACCATGTAGAGTTAAATATTTAATAATTATACGCTGATCTTGAGCACTAAATGATTCAATCAATTCTTCTTTAAAATTCATTTTGAAAAAAATAAAACTGTGTGTATTATTTAAAAACAAATTGTATCCCTATTATATATAATCAATTTTGGTTTCAATTCATTACACTTTAAACGAAGTGTNATTTAAAAACAAATTGTATCCCTATTATATATAATCAATTTTGGTTTCAATTCATTACACTTTAAACGAAGTGTGGAGAAAATTTTCACCGCCACATTTTCTTGGACACCCTAATAAACACAATGTCCACAAACATATACAAAACTTCTCTAGAATTATCGACGAATCTTTGGCAACTCAGTGATGGGAAAAATCAATGTTTTTTCATTCAATGAAATTTCATTGAATTTTGTGTAATTTAATCGATTGCTCAGTAAAAATATGGTGAATGCTAGTGAAATTTAATATAATCGGGTGTATTCAGATCGTTATGCATCTTTTGATACATTCATAAAAATAAATATTTATCCTTTTAGAAAGTCAAAAATATCGATCAAAATTCAAGTGAACCAGCGGCGCGGACCGAATTGAAACTTTTCGAGAGATGAAATTTGGCATATAAAAAGCTCTAATCATGCATATCATTTTGGGATAAATAGTTTTATTAAAAAGTAAGCTCTTTTTTATATTTAAGATCAAAGTCAGGAATTAAATCGTCAATGAACAGCTCATGAACCGAATCGTAGTCGTCAAATTCAGATGACGCATTCATTGCACAATCCTCCAATGCCCCAGGGCTTCTAACATCATTGGAATTAGACTCTTTAGAAGTTCTATTCAATTATCATTGAAGGAAATGTGACCGAAAGCACTATACCAGAATTGAACATCAATTTGCATTGAAGGTGCTCAAGATGAGCTTGATTTCTTTCATTGTTAAAATCTAAATACTTAGTTATCAAACTTTATTCATTATTGATTGAAGTTGGAAGACTTTGTACTTCAGAGATTGATTCTAAATCTTGATCATTAAATTCTTTGATTGAATCAGCATTTGATGTTAAATCTACAGTAGAATTTGTTGAATCAGTCATATTCAATCTATTATTGTTTTTCTTGTTCCCTAATTGTTAAATTATTTAATTACTTTTATCAGTCAAACCTTCACAAGTTGAAATGTGCTTTTTCAATCAAAGGTGCTCTTAAGTGGCTATAGTGCATACATTTGACTCTTAACTTACCATTATTTATGACTTTATCCATTCGACGCTTATTGGCTTTTTTCCTCCTGCAATTGATTTGGAAAATTTTCAGTCAATGAGTTGAAATTAAACTCATTTTAAACTCAACTAATTTTTGCAGTAAATTCAAAACATCATAGTATGAAAAAAATAATTAATATTTTTTGACAAAAATAGGTTTAGATGGTGTGTTTGTATCATAAATAAAGATCCCAAATCGATATAATGTCTTTTTAAAAAGTTATTAACAGGTTGAGTTTTTAATGAAATTTCACTGAAATTTGTTAATAAAAATCATGAAAATTCATGTCCCATCACTGTGGCAACCGAATCAAGTGTGTACTGTAAAAAAACCCACATTTAAGCATGAATAAACTGTACATGAAGGAGCAAAACAAATTCAATAGAAAAGAATTAAAGCATTAAATTCTCAATCTCTTCAATCGATTTAGGAACCAAAGTCAAATTAATATAACCATCCTTAGTAACTACTACTGAATCTTCAATTCTAACCCCACCAATGTCAGAATACTCTTTAACTTTAGCCCAATTAACCAATTTAGAAAGTTGGGGATCCTTTTGATAAGTATCCAAGATGACATCAGAAAAATAAACGCCCGGTTCCACAGTAACAACCATGCCTTCTTTCAACTCTCTTCTCATTCGTAGATAACAAAGTCCGGGCTTATCAATTCTATCAACGCCATTTGGATAGCCACCAACATCATGCACATCTAATCCAATAGAATGACCTAAACCATGAGGAAAGAATGCAGCAACAATATTAGATTCCATCAACCCTATTTCATCGCCAATCAAGATATCTAATCTTAACAAACCTTTAGTAGCAATATTCATGGCTAATAAATGCATATATTCCCATTTCACCCCTGGTTTGATAGCCTTGATTACTTCATGTTGCATTTCTAACACCAAGTTATAGATTTCTCTTTGCGGCTTGCTAAACATACCATTTGATGGGAAGGTTCTCGTTATATCAGCTGCATAGAATGAAAATTCACAACCGGCATCAACAAGTACAAAATTACCTGGCTTGATAGGTTGATCATTGTTTTTGTAGTGTAGTATTGAAGGATTTGTTCCGGCTCCTACAATTGGCATATAGGCTAATCCATTCGCGCCTAATTTGTGACAAATACCTTGGAATAAGCCATGTAATTCTTTTTCATTCTCCGCTCCTTTGACTGATTTAAATAACATTATATGTGCTTCGCTAAAATATTTTCTTGGGAGTGTGTTGATACCTACTGATACGATTCGCTTCTTTAAGTAATTCGATTTCGAAATCAGATTTAATTAACCGAGCTTCATTCAATGCACTTTTGAAAGATATCATTAATCTTTTTCGAGGGAAAATACTTTTCTAAATAAGTTGGGTCTACATTTTTTTTAAATTCACCTAATTCATCAATACCATTAACTTTCGTAAAAACATGAACGATATCTGGATTAAGAGTTTTGAGATAATTCTTAATATGGTTTTTAAAATAGATATGATCAGCTCCAAATCTCTCTTTCAGAAGATCCAAACTATCTAACCAAATTATCTACTGCTAAAGGGATTACCTTGCTTACCAATCCACATAAGTTCTTTAGGGTCAATTTCGGTACCAAATAAAGTAATTAGTTCGGTTTCTATCTCTATTATTAAAGAAAAGCCAGGCAAATTACAACCTTTTAATAATAAATAATCTAATGGATTACCTGATAAGTAAAAGAAATTAGACTCTTGTCGAAAAGGCAATTCCTACAACAAATGAGACGAAAAGAATTTGGGGGTAAGAGATACGACGTCAGTATTATGTCTCATTTGTTCATCTCCGCCTTTCAAATAGATTATACCTTTCTTTTTACATTCAATATTTCGAATAACCTTCTTTATATTTTCTTTGATATTGTATTTCATAAAAAGTTCTAAATTTGGTAAAATTTCACATATAACGGCATTTATTGAGATTTGCGGTTGGTCGTGATTATTTTTAAGAGGTTTTTATAAGCTTTTATGTATTTTTTATTCAAGGAAACTTTGTTTGAATGATAACTTTATGTTTGACCAAATGATATCCTCGAAATGGGACATCACAGAAAAGCAAATATGATAAACAAAAGATGGGTTTTATATTTAATATAAGGCATGTAAAAACAATAAACGATAAATGCACTTTTTTCAAAAATCACTAATTTACCACATTTTACAGTGCTATACCTTAATTTAGCTCCGGTATCAAACAATATAAAATCATTATGAAACAATATGATGCATCAATATAGCTCCAGTATCAATTAATATAAAATGTAAATTTTTTAATATAGCTTCAAAATTTGAAATATAATCAAACTTTTCAAAATATAACTCATATGCATAATTTTTAATATGAGATGATGATTTAAAAAGACAGTATTATTTAACATAGCTTCAGAATTTTAAATAATTATCTCAGCTTATAAATTTATCTTTCAAACTAATTTTACAATTTTACGAAAATTGGAACTAAGATCCAATAAACAAAATATTAATATTTTTAGGGTTAGTTATTTTAATGACATTATTTTTTAAAAATAAATCAATATTAAATAATACTGTCTTTTTAAATCACCATCTCATATTAAAAATTATGTATATGAGTTATATTTTGAAAAGTTTGATTATATTTCAAATTCTGAAGCTATATTAAAAAATTTACATTTTATATTAATTGATACTGGAGCTATATTGATGCATTATATTGTTTGATACCGGAGCTAAATTAAGGCATAGCCTTGTATTGAAAAACCATCTCGAATCGAAAATCTAAAAAAATGGTGAATACACCTATACCTCAAGATTTACAAAGTGAAATAAACAAAGCAGCCAAGATAATACGCAAATTCATCAACCCACATGACACGAAAGGAGTAGATGGAATTATACCTAAGAATATTTTAGATAATGCCAAAGGATTTGCTATTTTATCAGTTGTTAAAGCAGGGCTCTTTTATTCGGGTAGAGGTGGTTCCGGGTTAGTTATTGCAAAGTATCTTATTCTATTGATTCATTATGTTTTGTTTAGGTTACCCAATGGAAGTGATCTATTTAAATTTTTTATAATTTATAGATTGGTCAGCACCATCTTGTATATCAACTTTAGGAGCCGTAATATCCACAATATAGAGAATTTTAAAATTTAGGGATTTGGTATATTGATAGGAGCTGAAATAACTGACTTTATACTTATTTTGAATTGTACATCAGCCGTAAAAGCATTTACTCATGGAGGTAATTTTACTTTAACTGGAAATCTAACAGGTAAATACCTTTTTTGCGAAATGATAATGTTGTTAGTTGCAGCCGGACCGATAGGACGAAATATAGAAGCTGGTGGTGCAGTAGTGAATTTTGCGCCCATATTTACTTATAGGTAACTCCAGATATGAGGTTAATGGATCGATTATAGTAAATCTAAAGGTTTATTTGCAGGAATGTCATTAGAAGGAGCCATCGTATTCGAACGCAAAAAAGCTAATAGGAACTTTTATGGTAGACCGATCAAGGTCAAAGATATACTTACAGGAAGTATAGATCCACCCAAAGAAGCTCAAATATTATATGATGCATTGGAAGCTAAAATACAACCTCAATCTTTATATTATCTTAAGGATAATGATGTTTTTGATGATATACACGTTACTTCAAGCTCGATTCCAACAAATAGAAGAGTTTTGATACCTCCACCTCCACCTAATCGTACTAACAAGCCTGTTTATGCTACGGCTTTGTTTGATTATTCGGCCGATAATAATAATGAGATTTCTTTCAAGAGAGGCCAAGTTATTCTGGTTACTTTTAAAACGGACTCTATAAATGAATGGTGGAAAGGATCTATCAATGGCATTTCCGGTGAAGTATATCATCATTTGTGTTATTTTTTAGTTTCCAGCAAATTATGTTCGATTAAATTGATCCCTTTTGATTTGTTTTTGTTTGAAACTGTATTTTTGAGATCATTTGTATATTCAATGTTTAACCAAAAAGTGTATCATTTCAATGGATAAATATATTAATAGAGTTATATCCCTATATACAAACTATGTTTCACTTCATAGAGAAATCGCGGCGTCCTTGTTTATTCATTGACAATGAGCTAATTAAACTCTAATCATTTGATCAGAAATGCAAAACAAAAAACTCTAAATAAAAGAACATTATTACATGTATAAACATTATTTTTTACCCGAATTTTTTTAATTTAACCTTTTGAGCTATTGATAACAAAATATTTCTTTTATATAATGATGAGTACGACAGAACACCGAAATATGCCTCCTCAAAAGCCAGAAGCCAAAAATGAATCGGAATTACCATCCGAAAACATATATATACCCTATCAATATATACCACCACCCTTTTTCTGCAGTCCTCCTCCTCTACCTGTTACGATTAATCTTAATTGTACTCCAAGACCAAGCACAAGCAGTAGTTCTAGTAATGTAAAAGCAAACAAAAACACGAGAAATATTTATATAAAAGGGCTAGAAGAAGATTTTTGCGATGAAGATTTGAATAATTTATGTTTCGAGTAACTCTGCTCTATTTTAATTTATATAGGTTTGGCACCATTACTTCTTCGAAAATCATTGTTGACCTAACAACTAATAAAAGCAAAGGCTACGGGTTCGTTTTATTTGACAAGGAAGAAGATGCACGAGTCTGCATTGAACAGCTCAAAGAGAAAGGTATAGTGGCTAGCTTTGCCAAAGAATCTTTTAGTACGAAATTAAAAGTATTGCAGGATGAAAAGACTACAAATATTTATATTTCTAATCTACCATTACATTTCAAGGAAGAAGTAACCATCCTAGAGTTTTATTTTTTAGGATTTGTTAGATCTATTTGGAGAATTCCAAGTGACATCAGCTAGAATATTACTTAATGATCAAAATTATAGTCGAGGCGTTGGTTTTGCAAGGTCAAATAAATTAATTAATTATTTAGGATGCGAGATCGTAAAAGCGCATTAGAGATTATCGAACGATTTAATGGCAAGATATTAGATTCTGGCTCCCTTCCTCTGAATGTTCGTTTCGCTGATTCACATGCTCAAAAACGATTAAAAAGTAATCGAAAAGTACACAAATATTATCATGAGGAATATCAAGTAGTTCCTCACTATCCCAATTAATTTTTTTAGCGATATTATGATTATTACACTAAGTATGACCCAAATATTAATGGTAGTAGTATCTATTTGTATCAACCCCGTTATATTTATCCTACTTATTCGGATTCATCTTATGATACTTCAACTTCTCATTCTCCTTCGACACCAGCAAATACAGATTCGGAATTGGCTTCCCTCATTCAAGAAAAGGTGCATTTAAATTCGGAAGATGTGGTATTGGTGTAGTTTTTGAGTTCGTTCTTTTTATAAGTAATGGATTTAATAAAAGACGTTCCTTAATTTTAATGTAAAATTTCCTTCTCTAACATTTGCTTGACCATTGCGTTGCACATTTTAGAGTATGGGTTATTTAATAAGGTCGCTTTCTTAGCTACTTCATTACCTAATTTAGCAGCTAATTCAAAATCTTTTAAACTATCTTCTTCTCTCCCACCAATCTTTTGCAACACCAAAGCGCGTTGTGTATAAGCCTAAACAAAATCAATTGTATAGGGATACGTTATGCAAGACTTGAACTGTATTAGCATACTTGATAGCTAACGTACAATCTTGAACTGCTAATTCAAATTCTCTTAATAAAATGTTCATTTGAGCTCTATTATTATAAGCAGAACCATAAGTTTGACATTTCTTAATCACTTCATTTAATATCAACTTACCCTTTTCGAAATTTTGATCTTGTGCTTGTTTTATGGCTTCTATTTCTAATTTCTTTATTTCGTCCAGTAATTGTGGAGCACAATTCAATTGGTACACTAACAATTAGCTAAGATTAAGGTGAAGTACAGTTCAATTTCGAAGTATCTGGTTCTTGTTTCAGAGGTTCATTAAATGATACTATTTTATTGGTTAGGGTTAAAGGTTACTTTCTGATTGGAATATTTTATCTAATACTTTTTGGTCGTTTGCGTCCATTTTGTAAAATATATTTATTTCTGAGATAGAATTGAATAATACACGATAGGGCGAGTTCGCATTTAATGAAGTTTTTTGTCGAAAATACTAAATTTAAATCAATATATTCTATATTTATTAAATTTTGAAATAATAAAACCAAGGGTATTAAATGAAAAAGCGATGATGTGAATTTCAAGACTGTTGAATTTATTTGAAGAAACAATATAAGTTTTAGATCTGATCATATTTATTGCAAAAATAAAAAGATCTAATCACATATTTTAATTTTTTATAATTCGAATTTATAAAAAAATACTTCAAATACCATTTTAATATGGCACAATATTTTTGAAACATAATTCAATTATAATTGGTCGAGAAATTTTAGTTTCTTGAATGCATAAAATAGTAAATAAATTTACTATCCATAAAATATCTCTTAGCTATATTTCTTTCCATTTTAGTTTCTTCCTCAACCTATTTTCACTATGATCACTAATATTCTAGGATTATAACCGAGGCTTCAAAAATTTTATAATATAAGCATTTTTAGTTCAAAAGTTATAGTTAAAATATCTTATGTGGCGTCGCGCCATTTTCTATGCACAGGACTGTATAAGGCACTTTATTTTCGTTCAGAGTAGTCCATTTATTAAATAATTGGTTGAACAAGAGTGAGAATTCATTAAAATTTTTGTTGAATTATGCAAAAAGGGACTACTCTGAACAAAAATAAACTCCCATATTAAGAATACTTTAATTTTTCGACTGGTTTGTATATTTCAATACATTTTTAGTAGTATCATTCTTAGCAAAATTCGGAAGAGATAATATTATTTAAAAAATATAGCTATTGATTTAATGTAATTTGCACAACTTGCATCTATTTTCATCAATATTTTAATGATAATTAATTACTAAACATTTAAAAGTTTGAAAATTTTAAAATGAAAATATTAAGTTGAATTTTCTAAATATACAAAAATAATTCAATTTTTATACAAAATATGAAAATTACATTTATAAGGAAGTTTGATTTTATAATATAACGAGCCAATCGACAGTAACACTTGATGCAGAAGAATTTGAGGCTCTTAGTCCCATATCAACGGCTCAGGTTGCAATAACGAGATCGCCGGTAGTGGTTATGGAAGCAGTTCCTATAACTTTCAGATCTACTGCTCCAACATCAATCATCGCAACACAATCTGCACTGGCTAGAACAGATGCTACTTTAGACTTTTAAGAATCTACTATAGTCAGAGCAGAAGCTTTTTACAAGGTCCATAGGATTTAGAAACAGGATGCACAGATTCGACAACAGCAGGTGATATTGTTGCTTCAGTGCACGAAAGAGCCATAATTTAAAATAGATTAAAAGATATCAACTAGGTGCTTGATAGCCTCAAGAAAACAAAGAGATATTAGATCGATTATTGGGGGCTTAATTTTCTTTAATTAAAAATTTTATATTTTAAAATACAAGTTTAATATTTTAATTTGCAAATGACGATTTAGTCCATAAATTATTTTAAAAAAGTACTGCTTTTGTCTTATAATTAATGAGATACCGTAAATGCTCATTTATAAACCGCGCTCAATTATAAGACCAAGAGTATAATCTTCTGTTTATGATATAGTGAGACAAATCATAGATTTTTAAATATATTTTATAACGGTTAAATTATAAAGTTTTGTCAAAAATTTCTCCAAATCTTACAAAATTTAACCCCTTAAATTTCAGTGAAATTAAATTATGAAAAATCAACACTTTCTTATGTATGAAACTGGTTAGGTAAACTGAAAGGATAATTATTTCCACCACTATAAGAAACCTTCAAATATTTGGCTCTTAGAAAGATACAAGGTTACATGTTTAGTTATGCACCCAAGTTATTTAATTTGGTATTAAAATTTGCATTCAGATGATAGTGTCTATGTTCATTCAATGAATAAATAAAATCTGTAGCTAGTGTATTATACCTTACTACCTATTTTTTTTAATACTTTTACAATTTGAATTAAAACTCGTAATCTGTAAATTTAAAAAAATTATAATGTGTATTTTTATTATCTTCAAAGATAATATTTTTATCAAAGTCATTTTTACTAAAATTATTGTAAAATATATTTTGTAAAATGTAAAAAAATAAACTTTTCATTACATACATTATTTTTGGTTGGATATTTCTAGTTTATTTTTTGATTTGTTGAAAAATTCAATTTTTTGTTCCACGAATCTTATAATCAGAAAAATATGATCCGAAGTTATATATTAAAGAATCGATATCAGTTAAAGAAATACAGTCAGAATATAATGAATAGAATGAAATTAACTAATTTAATACTTAATCGAAATGTAAATCATGAAATTTGTCTTTAATCTGACATAGAAATCTACCTCCAATAATAATGAAAATGCACCTAAGTGCAAAACTAAAGAAGCAGAATTCCGAGATATCGAAATTATTAAGAAATTAACCAAATACATATGGCCACGACAAGATTACAAAACCAAATCACGAGTTGTAATCTCCTTAGCCCTTCTTTTAGCAGGTAAAGTAACACATTTCACTTCGTCTCCAATATATAATTACGTGTTTTGGTGGTTTTAGGTTTTGAATGTTCAAGTGCCTATTTTGTTCAAACACATAATCGATAATCTCAACACCGAATCTACAACCTTAGTTACCATAGCAGAAAATGGCCTAACCTATGGCGGTTATGCGACTACACTCTTAATGGCATGTAAACCTCAGTTCATTATCTATAATTTGATTTTTAGATGGTTGTGCACGATTCGCATCCGTTTTATTTCAAGAATTACGGAATGCCATCTTCATACAAGTATCACAAGGAGCCATCCGCACCATATCACGTCAAATCTACCAACACTTACTGGGTTTGGATAGTGAATTTCACTTAAGAGCTAAGAGTGCAGGCTTACAAAGAGCAATTGATCGTGGTACCAAGTTCATTATTTTTGATATTGATATTTTAGAGGAGTAAGTTTCATGTTATCCAGTTTAGTATTCCATGTGGTTCCTACTGTATTAGAAGTCTCCTTAGTGAGTGGAATCTTAGCCCATCAATATGGCTGGCAATTCTCATTATCAGCTTTGGCAACCATCGCTAGTTATACCGCATTTACGGTCTCAATAACGTCATGGAGGTATTCGTCGCGTCATTGATTTGTAGGACTAAATTAAGGAAAGCGATGAATCAAGCCGATAATGAAGCAGCAGCTAAAGCGATGGATACCTTACAAAATGTTGAACTCGTTAAAGTACACTCAGTCCCAAGTTGATACAGTAGGCTTTTAATAGAGAGAAGTTTGAAGTTATGGAATATGATAAACCATTAGCTAAGTATGAAATCGCTAGCAAGAAAATTGGTACAAGTCTAGCTTTGTTAAACGCAGGACAAAATCTGATATTTTCACTCTCGTTAACAGGTATGATGTACCTGGCCACTAGTGGTGTATTGGAAGGTAAGTTTACTGTTGGTGATTTGGTTTTGATTAATGGCTTGATATTTCAACTCTCTTTACCTTTGAATTTCTTAGGCTCTGTGTATAGAGAATTGCGACAATCATTGGTGGATATGTCTACTCTATTCAATCTTCATAATAAAGACTCGGTTATCGGGGTTGCTCTCATATAATTATTTGATGTTTGTAGGAAATGGAAGATGCCAAACTTTTAGTTGTTAAAGATCCTTCAGTGGAATTTCGAGATGTCAGTTTTAGGTATCAAGATAGAGATATCTTGAAGAATATTTCCTTTAAGATTGATAAGGGCACAAAAGTAGCATTCATTGGCTCTTCTGGTAGTGGGTAGCTCAATCCAATGTTTTATTCGTGTGACTATAGAAAGACCACCATCATTCGCTTGTTGTTGAGATTTTATGACGTCACATCAGGTACTATAAACATTGATGACCAAGATGTCAGTAAATATACATTAGAATCACTGCGAACTAACATAACCTTAATGCCACAAGTATGCCCAATCTAAATTTGGTGATTTGTAGGATTTGCCATTGTTTAATAACACTATATTATACAATATTCAATACGGAAACCCCAAGTCTACCCTAGACGAAACTATGGATGCCGCGAAATTTGCTAAGATTCATGACACCATCTTGACGTTTCCTAATCAATATGATACTGCTGTTGGCGAAAGAGGCAATGCCTTAAGTGGCGGCGAAAAACAACGTATAGCGTTGGCTAGGGCTATTATTAAGAAAGCACCTATCTTAGTTTTTGATGAACCAACTTCAGCTCTTGATTCCTTAACAGAAGCAGATATTTTGAAAGATCTCAACCAATTCATCGAGAAGAATGGATGCACTGCAGTTTTCGTCTTGCATAAGCTGAGAAGTTTATTTGATTTGGATATTGATAAAGTCTACATTCTTAATGATGGTTATATTGTAGAACAGGGAACGCCTACTAGGCTTCTAGAAGATAAAACGAGTTTATTTTATAAGATGTGGATTAAACAACAACAAGAGATATGAAGTTTATAATAAAGAGGATAATATAAATGTTTATAATAAAAAACTTAGGGTCTGTAATTAAATGTATTACTTAAGTAATCATTAATCCTAGTCTTTGCTCCATTCAATTGTGGAGGGCCTATCAAAATCAAAAAATTAGAGAAAACCTTGGCCTAATACAGAAGGCTGAGGAGGAAAGCCGTTTAGATTATAAAAACCCGGAAACCCTTGTTGAGAAGCGAATTGTTGCGGTGGAGGCGGGAATTGCCCAGGCTGGCCATAAAAGCCAGGAGCACCCATCATTTGTTGTGGAGAAGGACCTTGCATGTATTGGCCGGATGGGTCTGGTTGGTAATTTATGTTCATAGGGTTTGGTATTGGTAACTGATTTTGTTGATTCTGGAAAGCTCGAAAATCTGTATTACCTAAAGAAATTAGGTATAAATTATGAGATATTTTGCCGTTGTATAAATAACATTGCCGTTGATGTTCCCTAAAGAATATTGAGTGTTGAGGTTACCATTCTAGTTGTTGCATTTCGTTTAAGTTGTGACGTTTGAAGGGGTAATTAATTTCTTGAGAACGTGACTACGAAAAATCCAAAGTGTAGTATGGCACTTTATTCAGAGTAGTCCATTTATTAAATAATTGGTTGATTAAGAATGAGAATAATCTAGATTCATTAAAAATTTGGTTGAATTAAGAAGAGAATCAAAATGGGACTATGAATAAAGTGCCGCATTTATAATAAAGTCATTGAATACATTCAAAGAATAATACTTCTATTATTCATCACCGATGAAGAGATCAAATAGAAGCTCCATCTAAGTAATGAAAAACGTGAATAAGGAGTTTATTGATCAAATTCCACAAGCTTTGATCTTTAAAGTACCAAATCTATCCCAAGAAACTTTATTACCAAACAAGTTCGCATGGTTCTTTTTATCAAGTTTAATGCAGGAGTTGGTAGTGAAATTGAAAAGTGGCCACGTCTCAATGAAAAAAAACTCATGGGCTACATCAAACTGCGTAATATAACCACCAAAACCAGATGCTAAAACCTTGAAGAAGTTGTGGAAAGGCTCGGGATAATGCCAAAATCCCAACTTATCATCTCTATTAAGAATCTGAATCTTATTTTCCTGTACTTCATCGCTGCTTACCGTTCTAGTGGACCATTTTCTCGCTTTGTTGAGCCATAAGAACAATCTAATATCTTCGAATCCTTGGTGGGGTATAAACTCTACAGTCACTTCGATTCTATAGGCTTGATTCTTAATGGTGATTGCTTGGTATGTTGACAAGAAACCTATGCTGCTAATAATTTTCATTTTATCTATGTAATAGCGAATTCGTAGCCCTATTTATATTTCTTAAGCGTAGAAAATAATCAAGGGAATTCTCGGGTTATTAGTGCCTGCTAATAACTTCCAAACATATTCTATCACAGGAGAAGTGACTTTCATTGCATTTCTAGCTTTTACTGTAGCATTATAAAACTAGTAATGACAATTTAAATTATAATATAAAGTACATTTGAATTGTATATCATTTTAAAATCCATTATATTTTGTATATCAATGAAAATCAATAAAGATCGCTAATTTTTATCAGATCAAAAAGCATGAAAGCTTATAGAAAAAATACAAAGTGGGAAAATGAATATATATTTAAATATAGTATTTCAATAATCTTATGGACCTAGTAAAAATATTTTTCAGCTTCCGATGCTTCCTCAGCTTTGTTAGACTATTAAACTGAACTAAAAAATTCATATTGTACAGCGGAAAATATCGGGGCAATCAAGCTTATAGTTGATATAGGACTCTAAATTCTCATTAAAAAGAAATCGATTTATTCAAAAAGCATGGTTTTGAATTAAATTAGCGCGATTGAAAGAATTAGAATTCTTATGCGCCAAAATCTGATAACAACTCGCAGATCCTTGCCTAGCAATAATGGTGGCCCAGGCGAGAAAGACCTCCCAAATCCGAAACCAGCGTTTTCCATAATTTTTCAAAATGAATTCCTTGTTTTGTAGCCAATTCAAATACCATCTATAAAGAGTAGCCGAGTAATGCACACCAATGGTCTCAACTTGAGAGATTTCAAACCCACTTTCTTCTAATTGTTTGAGGACCCAATTTAGGGGACATGATGCATCTGCTCCAGGGAAGATGTATTTGTCCATAAATAATCCCCAAACCAAATCTTCAAAAAACCAAGTCGCTCTCAAGCCAGCGATTTGTAAAAAGAATAGTCCATCATCTTCTAACATGTGCCTAATTTGTATCATAAAAGCCTTGAATCCTAAAACTCCAACATGTTCTGCCATTTCGAGGCAACTGATTTTGGTATACTTCTTCCGTGGTATATCGCGAGCATCCATGCAGAGAATCTCAACTTTGTCACTCACCTCAGCCTCCTTGATTGCCTCAAGGCCGTATTTGTGCTGTTCAATCGAAAGGGTGACGCCAGTGACTTGAACTCCAAAATTCTTAGCAGCAAACACAATCCAAGTTGACCAGCCACAGCCCAAATCTAAAAGTGTATCTTCATTCGTCAATTGCAATTTCTGTGCTACTAATTTGCATTTATTCAGCTGCAATTGATCCAAACTTTCAAACTCTTCAACCTTGGTTATGATACCAGAAGTATAGATCATCGGACTACCTAGAAAGGAAGCATAGAAATCATTTCCTCTATCATAATGCTCCGTGATCTGCTCCCTATCTTTACTTCTTGTATGCGAGAATAGATCTTTGAGAAAGGTCGAAATGAAGAACCAACCTTGTCTAATCGTAATCGGAAAATAGCACCAGTCGTATCGGTTCTCAAATAATTCTAAACAATCCATCTTAATCTCAATCTTCTCGTCAAAATAAGCTTCGAAGAACACTTCCATCGCTAATTTCTTCCCAATTTGAAGTTCCGGATCTAATATCATGTAGCTATCTAATGGTTTTCCTGATAATTTCCTAGACTCTTTAGTTGGGATTGGTAATTTTGATGTAACCAACATGATCATACTGAACACCAATGGTGCATAAAGGGCCGCGAGGTATACGATAGAAAGGAAGGATAGGTTGAAAATATAAATAGTTAAGATTGAAAAGATTAATGTCAATGTGTAGAAGATTGGATTCAGAAAGTATTGATTTCCTATACCTTCTATGTTGTACTTTGCCACGGGTATGCTACTCTTCGTCATCTTAGAAAGAAAATTTTATTCTTTTTGTTTTTTTACGTAAAGTGAAAATATTCTATATATCCTTACTGAGGTCCACTTTTTATTATTAAATGCTATTTTTCTTTTATCTTTCATTTTTATAAAGATTTTCTATCTTTTGGTCTTATTGTGATATAAGAAATCATAAAATACAGGATTTATAACAATTATAGCTTCTAATATTGTCCTTGTATGATATGGCTCTTTGTTCAGAGTAGTCTCTTTTTGATTTTAATTCAACCAAATTTTTAATGAATATTAATCAACCAATTATTTAATAAAAGGACTACTCTGAACAAAGTGCCATATTTGCTTTAATTTTTAGATAAGGTATGGTTCGTTATTCCTGTCAAAAAACTAAAATAATAAGAAGCGTAATATTTATTTTAAAAATAAACATATAAAATATATTTAACCCTATAAGAAATTTCATGCAAATTCTAGAGTATGCATTTTTTTTAAAAAACCCTAAATAAGTTCCATGCATTTAGGGCTCAAAATTTTTTTTTACTTTTTATTTTTTTTTGTTACAGTTGCATGAAATATGCCAAGATTATTTCAAAATGTAATATAATGCTAAATATTCTACAGAAGAAAAAAAACAACATGTCCATTTGTTTTTTTAAAAACTTATTTTATTATTTGTGATTATCCGCTTCCACTTATTTACTAAATGCTAGATTTTATTGTATAAAGACACCAGAAAATGAATTATTTTTCAAAAAGTTAATTTCCATATCATTTGCCCTGACTTCTATAGAAGTAAATTCAAAAACGTCGACTTGTAAAGAAGTTATTTAAAAAACATCGATTTTTTTTCGACTTCTTAAAGGGTTAATTTAATGTTTGATTTTTAAAGTGTTATATACATTTCTCCTCGAAATATATGGAAGGACATTTTGGTATTTTCTTTTTGACTTTAGAAGTGATTATTTTAGTAGGACTTTTTTTATAAATATAAGTACTTATTTCTTCTACAGACTTATGTATAGTTTTTGTATTTATTCTTTAAATCGTCTTTTTAGAACCAATATTTTCGTTAATAGTGGCAGATTGCATTTGCCCTGTTTTGCTTTTCAATCGTTCTCATTCTTTAAAAATAAAGGTTATTAAAATTTTATTGCTTTAATTTAATAAAGTTTATTTTCAAAAATCACATAATTTGTCTGTATTTAAATTTATTAAATTGAACAGGAATAAGGCTCTTTATTTTCCTTCAGAGTAGTCCCCATTTTACTTATTAAATAATTGGTTGATCAATAATCTAGATTCATTAAAAATTTGGTTGAATTAAGAAGAGAATCAAAAAGGGACTACTCTGAATAAAGTGCCACATACAAGTTGGTTTTAAATATGCGATAGCCGAAAATACAATATCGATATTTGTTATAATCATCGATTAATTAGATGAATAATAAAAGACACTTTCGATCGTTGTTATGATCATCGATTAATTAGATGAATAATAAAAGACACTTTCGATCGTTGTTATGATCATCGATTAATTAGATGAATAATAAAAGGCAATATTTAAAAAAGTTAGATCGCAGATAAATCAAATGAAGTTAGGATTACTGATGCAAACGACAATTTGTTTGAGATTGATACGTAATTTAAGGCCAACTAAGGCAAACTTGAGTATCGAGCGTAAAGCAATAGCTTATTTGGAACTGATGGTCGAAAAAGCAAAATCTGATTTGGATGGTTCAAAGCAATACAAATCGACCATAAAAATCATATTGAAGGAGTTGAACTCAAACATAAACGCATACGAATACAGATATTCTGGAGTAAAGCGTTATTATAGTAATCAGAAAAGATTACTTGAGTACTCTTTTATATTAGCCGATTATTCGAAGACTATTGTTGAAAAAGATATGGTGCCATTGATTAAGGCTGTTAATAATACTTTAAATAGTATTTATCAGTCAAGTTTGAATAAATTTGCTTTTTTTCTCTAAAACATTTAAAAACTAGATTCCGAGTTTGTAGGATTTTGAACATTCCTCTACTAAATGGTAAAATTCAATATTTATGTGGTCCGTTATTCCTGTCAAAAAACTAAAATAATAAGAAGCGTAATATTTATTTTAAAAATAAACGATACATATATAAAATATATCATATACCTAATTCAACATTGTCCGTTTGTTACAAAAAAAGTGTCCGTGTGTTATCCTATGCTTCCTCACTGGAAGCCTATTATATACTGAAATAAGTTAATATGTAATAAATATAATGAAAATACTTTATAGATTCATGAATATAAACTAATGGATATAACTAAAAGATATTCTCATATATACCATTTTATACCAAGAAGAAAATTAATTTGAATATTATTAAAACCTTTTATATGGCACAATATTTTTGAAGCATAATTCAATTCTAATTGGTCGAGAACTTTTAGTATCTTGAATGCATAAAATAGTAAATAAATTTATGTATTTAATATCCATAAAATATCTTTTAGCTATATTTCTTTCCATTTTAGTTGGTTCCTCAACCTATTTTCACTATGATCACTAATATGAAAGAATTATAACCGAGGCTTCAAAAATTTTGTCCCATATGGGAATTTATTTTTGTTCAGAGTAGTCCCTTTTTGATTCTCTTAACTCAACCAAATTTTTAATGAATCTAGACTATTGATCAACCAATTATTTAATAAGTAAAATGGTGACTACTCTGAACAAAAATAAACTCCCATATATAATGTATTGATATTTTTTAAAAATGTACATGATTTTGCGCAGAAAACGTGAACATAAGAGTGCGCAGAAAACGTGAAAAATACTGTAGATAGAATATTTGCTATTTTTTATAATAAATATTAATTTAAAATGAATATGTTTTAATTAAAATCATATTTCTAGTAATTTTCATTATATAAAAATGTTGTTTAAAAATGTTAACAGTTATAAAACATTAGATATAATAGGATTATTGATATTTAAATTTAAATTAATTAATATTTTATGATTTCAAATTTACCTTATCTTCAATAATTTATCTTTTGTTACAAAATTTACAAAAATATAATAACAAATATACTGTTTTCAAACCATTATAATTACTACATTAAAATAACTTTAAGTAATATATATAATTCATATAAAAAAGTTTTAATTATATACATTTTAATTATAATCAAATATCAAACTATTAAAATCATTGATATCTTATCTATAGATGTACAAAAAAACAAATAAACAATTTAAAAAGTTTAAATACATGTCAATTAAGTATAAAAAAATTTATATTTTAAATTTTTTTATAAAAGGTACTTTTTTTATTTAATTTTATAGGTATTCTCATCAACCCTGTTATCTTTATAATAATGTTTTCTCTGATATCATAATGTTAATAAAAACTATTAATAATGTAATATATATATAAAAGAGGATTACATTTTTAGTCGGCTGCCAATCATATTAAGAGGAGAAGAGATAGAAAAAAGTTCAATTAATAAATATTATAGATAAAAAAGGTGTAGATGATCTTTTTGGATAAAAATTGCTATTTTATTAATAAAAAGTCACTCAATCTTAATTTGAAATCCAAATTTTGGCACGTAATGATTTCAAAATGAAATGTGTAGTCAAAAGCGGGAAATGACGTCAAGATTTTAAATTTTAAAACGAAGAACTTTAATAAAAATGGCCAAGTAAAATATTTGAAATAACTATATAGATACCAAGGAACAATAGACAAATGTTTTGGAGTGTATATCTCTTCAACTTATAGAGATGGAAAAATAATTCCAAGGTTTCAAATTCTCAATGAGACAATGAATAAGAAGGTATATATTACAAAATATACCAAGTAAATTACTTCTTTATTTTCATATTTTCTATGTTTAGGATTATCGGGTATATAATTAGATATTCAAAGAACAAGCAATTATTTATGATCAAAACTTAATTGAATTAAAAAGTTATAGTGGAAACAAGGCATATAAACAGAATATTTATTCAAAAACTAATATCATATGTTGATATAGATCTAAAAAGTTTGAATTTAAATGAAGAAATGTATGCTTTGATTGGTGGATAAATCGACACAATATACTTCAAAACTTTTGAATATTTAAATAATACATGTAATAACCAAACTCCCCTAACGAAGTAGGAGCAAATGGCTAGTTTAATTTAATGTTTCATTTTTAAAGTGTTTATATACATTTCTCCTCGAAATATATGGAAGGACATTTTGGTATTTTCATTTTGACTTTAGAAGTGATTATTTTAGTAGGACTTTTTTATAAATAGAAGTACCTATTTCTTCTACAGACTTATGTATAGTTTTTGTATTTATTCTTTAAATCGTCTTTTTAAAATCAATATTTTCGTTAATAGTGGCAGATTGCATTTGCCCTGTTTTGATTTTCAATCGTTCTCATTCTTTAAAAATTAAATATATTAAAATTTTATTGCTTTAGTTTAATAAATAAATGTGTTTCAAAAATCACACAATTTGTCTGTATTTAAATATATAAAATTGGACAGGAATAACGGACCACACCTTAATTACATGTGTTTGTTTACTATCTGATTTTAATTGATCAAGAAAGTATCAATAAAAAATCTGATCGAGCCAAAGATTACATAATTAAGCAGATTTTCCTATCATTTTAACATTTTATGATTTTAAAGAAATTTTATTTAGTTAGGGTCAAGTGTGTACAAATATTTAAATTTCTCGCCAAAATAAACAAAACATTGTACTTAAAGAACATGATCAAATATTGTTTTTCTTTATAAGGAACATATTACAGAAAAAAAAATATCATCTAAATTCTAATCTTCATTTTGAGTTATATCTCTTGATACCAAGATTCAATTAATTAGTGGAAATCAAAGAAATAGTTTTTTGCACATTGTAATGTTGGAAAAAAAAACATAAAAACTGCAGAAAAAATCCAAATTTTGCAATGCAATTCATTCTTCATTCATTAATTTCTTTAGGTTATTCATTAATGGTGAAAGATGCTTCCGATATCAATTCTACCCAGGGCTTCAAATGGCACTTTATTTTCGTTCAGAGTAGTCACTTTTTGATTCTTTGCTTAATTCAACCAAATTTTTAATGAATCTAGATTATTCTCACTCTTGTTCAACCAATTATTTAATAAATGGACTACTCTGAACGAAAATAAAGTGCCAAATTGTATTCTAGAGATGTAACAGGTCCTCAGAGTAATAAGACCAAAAAGCAATGTGAAGAGGATGTTTCTAGGGAATATAAATCTCTCAATGAAACCTTGATGGAAACTAACCAGTTAATTATCCAAGGGGAATCCAAGAAAGCTAGTGATCAATCCGAATTATCAAAATCGATTAGAATCAAGGGTGATTGTGAAGTAAGTCTCCAAAAATTCACAGATCAAGTTCAACATTTCATTCAAGAAAGGTCCGAAAATGGCAGAAACTACACTAATGTAGTCAATATGATTTATTATGAAGAACAATTAGAAGATTTTAATAAAGAGTTTTACATTGATGATTCTGTTAAAACTACAGCTAATAGTCAATTAAATGGTAGTGCACTGAAAAGGACCGAATATTATACGTCAGAACATGAAGACCCTGCGGATGAAGTGAAAATCTTTGTTCTTGGTAATAAGAAGAGGAGTAATAAAAAGAACAGGGCCAATTTCAAGTATTTAGAAGTAAAGGATAAGCTTGAAGCTATTCAAAAAACACTTTATTCAACTTTGGGTAGAAAAAATATCTTGATTTTAGAAAAATTACATAATCAACTTATTGAAGCTACAAAATGCGTAAATAAAAGTAAAACTGATACTGATAGGTTTGAAAGTGTTATATATATAACTACATCTTTATTAGATACTTACAACTTACAGTTTGATCGAATAAGTAGAAAGATAAGCTTACATGACTTTGAAAATTGTCAAGATTTGCCTGATTTGGAATGAATTCCTTTGGATCAATAAACCCTTCATTTTGAACTCTCTGTTAAAAGTAAGCATATATGGTTATTTTTCAAGGCATATTTATTAGTGTTGGGAAAAATCAATGTTTTTTCATTCAGTGAAATTTCATTGAATTTTGTGTAAATCGATTGTTCAGTAAATATAGGGTAAATGCTAGTGAAATTTAATATAATCGGGTGTATTCAGATCATTATGCTTCTTTTGGTACATTGTTGATTCATAAAAATAAATGCTTAACCTTCATCTTGTGTTAGAAAGTCAAAAATATCGATCAAAATTCAAGTGGACCGAATTGAAACTTTTCGAGAAATAAAGACATGTAATTTGGCATATAAAAAGCTCTAATCATGCATATCATTTTGGGATAAATAGTTTTATTAAAAAGAAAGTTCATTTTCTAAGGTTCAAAGTCCAAGAATTAAATCATCAATGAACTGAAATTAAACCCAACCAATTTTTGCAATAAATTACAAAACATTATAGCATAAAAAAATAATTAATATTTTTTGACAAAAATAGGTTTAATTGATGCGTTTGTATCATAAACTAGGTTTATAAAAATCCCAAGTCGATATAAAGACTTTAAAAAAAGTTATTAAGTTTTTGATGAAATTTCATGTCTCATCATTAATATTTATCATTTAAAATACTCTGAATTTTTTATTTAAAGCATCAATATAGATTCCTTCGTCAAAAATGACAATTCAGTAATTTTTAAACTACAATAAAAAGTTTAACATGACTTATCGAAATCAAAGAAAATATACAATTGAAAATGGCTAATGCTGATAAACGATTATAGCCAATGATTTTGTTATTGGTAACAAAATAAAAGAATACAGATAAAAATTTTACAACTTGTGAAATGAACATCTCTCTTTCCTTATTACTTACAATTACACTATCTTCTCCAATAACAGACCATGTAGCACCTCTTGATTCTAATGATCGTACCATTGATCTATCTAAACAAAATATCAAGACTCGTATTGAATGCATGGATGAGATTTCAAAGAAAAATATGGAAAATTGGAGAGAATTACAAGAAATTAGAAAGGAATGCCATAAAGAGCAAGAAAAGATTGTTCAATATGAAATTGAATTAGAGAACTTGAATAAAACTCATCCTGTTTGTTCAGCTCAAATTAATACTACTTTAAATATCGTTAACAATTTCACAAAGAATGGTTTGATGACTCAAAATGATAAAATCAATATTGTTAATATAGTTCACATTGAAGAATATTTGAAACAATTCCAAAACAATTCCTTCATATATGCTACAATTGAAGGAGATATGAAAAAGACTCGTTCTGTCATAAGTATCACCCATCCATTATAATCTTTTTCAGCTAATTTGGAAAGTGCATTGAATGAGGATTTGAAAAATTCAACAAAATTGAGAAATGAAGAGTCTTTGAAAAAATTAAAAGAACTTTACACTAATTTAGAACACTTTAACCAAACTATGACTAACAATCCTTATTACAAAGGATATAAAAAAGCTTTAGTAGATCTCAAACAAATAGAACAAGAATTAAATACTTCTTTAGAGTTAGAATTTGCCTTATATCTCAGAAAACTCCAGAAGAATTTTATAGAGACTGAGAGCTGCGTCAAAGATGGAGTCAAAAGAATGAATATTCTTATGCAACAAATTACCAATTCTACTCAATTGATCATTGGATTCGAATATAGGGTAGCTCAGATCGATGCTGATATCGAAGAATCGAAGTTTGAAAGATGTCGGAATTTGACTATCGTTTCTTGATCCTCTTCCTTTATCGAATTAAACTTTGCTTTCAAAAATATTATATTTAGCCAATTTTGAATATATATTTACCTTTTAGAAGGACTTTTTTAAAATTTAGCCCCGAATTCGGAAAAATTCACACAAGACGGCATGTTTAAAGCATAAAAGCTAGGTTATAACTCTTTTAAACATAAAAAAGTAATATATTTAAACATGCATGATTTCATTAAGATGATTTTCATAAATGATCTAAAGATTAGGAATTTCTAAATTCAGCATATCTTTTTTCGAAAAATCAAGTTTTGACATCCACAAATGAAACCAAAGCATAAAGGACCAAATTATATCAAGAAAGTGAAAAAAGATTATATAGGAGAACTAAAAACCAAAATAAATAAACAAGTAGCCCTCATTTTGAATCCTTTTTTCGAAGGATTGGGATTATGATTTTAAGTTATTTTCTGAATTACCCATTTCAACACTGACGCTAAAAGGTTTATATACTCCTCATCAACTAATTTATAGCATTAAACGAAGTTGGTTTTACTGTACTGACAGAAATACAAAAGAAAGCTATCCCATTAGCTTTGCAAGGAAAAGATTTGTTAGGTGCTGCTAAAACTGGATCTGGAAAAACTTTGGCATTTCTTATACCAGTGAATAATAAAATCAATAAAACATAGTTAATAGAATTATTATATCTAAATGAAATCGAGACATCATACGGATTGGCTGCTTTAATAATATCACCTACTAGAGAATTAGTATCTAAGTTAATTGTTATTTTTTAGGCAATCCAAATTTACGAAGTATTACGAAAAATAGCAAAATATCATCTATTTTCCGCTGGATTGGTTTTAGGAGGTATCAATAGTGGTATAGCACATCAAAACAGAATTGATATCGGAAATGGAAGGATGAAGATTAAAGGAGGTGAAGGGTTAGAGGCAGAAGTAAATAGGATAGGAAAAATCAACATTCTCGTAGCGACACCCGGTAGATTACTGTATCATTTAGATGCATCACCAGATTTGAGGACGGATAATTTGAAATTATTGGTTTTAGATGAAGCTGATCGTATTTTGGATATGGGGTTTCAAGATTGTCTTAATTCGATCATCTCAACTTTACCTCAACCTAAGACTAATAGTGAATTTGGGAGACAAACTTTCTTATTCTCAGCTACTCAAACCAAGAAAGTGAAAGATCTATCGAGGCTCAGTTTAAATGTACCATCAATCATTTATATTTTTATAGGAACCAGATTATGTTAGTGTGGATGAGAATTCAGAGACTTCGACGCCGAATACAGTTCATCAACTTTGGATGCCTTGTCCTCTAAATCAAAAGAATGATAGGCTTTGGGAGTTCGTTAGAACCCATTTAAAGCAGAAGATATTGGTATTCCTGTCCACATGCAAGCAAGTAATTCCCATCCCATTAAGTGTCTATAGGTACAATTCCTACATGAATTATTTTGTGCCATGAGGCCGGGCACAACTATCATGTCATTGCATGCAAAACAAAAACAAAACAAAAGACAACAAATCTACTCAAGCTTTATGGAACAACCAACAAGTGTAGTATTATTATGTACGGATATCGCTTCAAGAGGATTGGATTTTACCAACATAGATTGGGTAATTCAACTTGATTGTCCTACAGATCCGGAAACCTACATCCACAGAGTTGGTAGAACCGGCAGATATGATCAAAAAGGCAATGGTTTGTTGTTCCTACTCCCATCAGAGGCTCCATCTATAAAGAAAGATGATCCTTCCTTATTAACTAAGGATCAGAAGAAACCGTTAGATATAATTGATTGGTTGGTTAAGTTTAAGGTTCCTATCTCGGTTGTTAAGCCTAAAACTAAATGGAGTGAAGATACTTCTATCCAACATATCATTCAGAAAATGTGTTTTAAAGATAATAAGTTGAAATATCTCGCTCAAAAAGTATCACTTTGCTTTTTAGTTTTAGGCTTTTATTTCCTATGTTAAATCGGTTCATTTACTTCCTAATAAGAATATCTTTGATTTATCGAAATTGCCATTAGAAGAGTATGCACTTTCCATGGGTCTTCCATCAGGGCCTAATATTTCGTTCTTGGTATATCATTTTACTTCAATATTTTTAGAAGAAATCGGATCAGACAGAAGTAGCTAAAGTAGAAAAGAAAGTAATTTGTAATCTGATGATTCCTAATTAGAAACAACCAATGTCCAAATTCGATAAACTTGTGAACCGTAAAAATCATACCGTATTTTCGGAAATGAATCAAGCATCAACTGATCTAGGAAATCAAGATGATTTATTCAATCTTAAGAGAAAGAATCATGACACCGATTTCGAAGTTCAAGTTCCACAACATGTATCTCACCCTCAAATATATTGATATTTTCTTATAAAGGTATCGGAGGCTATTAGTAAAGAAGCTATTAACCTTGATCATGGAAAAATTCTTAAGTTACGTAAAAAATCGATTAAAGAAAGAGGACTTCCTACTAAATTGATGTTCCGAGATGGAGAAGTAATATTACTTCTTGAATTTTATTAGGCACGACCAGAATATGATTTGGTTAATATCCTCAAGGACACTTCTACTAAATCGATTCCTATTTCTACCGATATCTTAGATTTACAGAAACAAGATTTAATTAATAATGATTTGGTTGATAAATTGGATCAAAAGAAGAAGAAGAAAGATAAACTTTTTAAGAAGAAGAATTCTATGAAAGCTGTATATAATCAATTTTATATGTTTTAGGTCACTGAAGATGAACAAGTTCATTGTTATATTGGAGATGACTTGGAAGAAAATGAAGAATTAGCATTACAATTATTAAATAGTTGACCACTATTTTAGACTCAAATAAACCACTATCATTTTACCAAACAAGTTTAAATCAATTTATTTTAATCGAACATAATTAGCCGGAAACTAAAAAACATAATTAAAATGGGGGAGGTACATCACCAGTAACACCATTTAGAGTACCTTTCCACCAATCATCTATGGACTCCGATTTATAAGTTATAACAATTGAATCGCCTTGATGAAAACTTAGATCAGTTGGTGTTTGCGCTTCAAAATCATATAGAGCAATAGCCATAATCGGCTTAGCCGGTCTCGAAGGTATGGCAGGTGGGACTTGTCTCTGAGTCTTCTCGTGAGTCTGATACTGAATATTAGATGAACTTGATTGATCATATGAAGGAGGAGGAGCATTCGTAGCTTGAGAATAATTACTTGTTGTAGCTTGCGGAGTGAAAGCAGAAGAACGAGCTTGTAACGCTTCTAACAACGGCATAGCTTCATTAGGAAATGGTACATCACCAGTTAGGATTTCTTTCGCCTTGATAGGTCTACCATAAAATCTTGCATTCGCATCTTTGCGTTCTGCTATCACTGAACCTTCTAAAGAGATGCCAGCAAACAATCCTTTGGATTTACTATAAAAATAAAATCACATCTTTATTTACCTATACGAAAAGATAGGCGCTGTATGTCTTATAGATCCTGCCGCTTCAGCACTTCTGCCTATCGGCCCAGCTGCAACTATATGTAGGGCATTATGAGAATGTGTAATTTACCTGACAAGTTTCCTCCCAATGTCACGTTTCCTCCTTCAGAAAAGGCTTTAACTGCTGATTCCGTATTCAAAATAATAAAGAAATCTGTTAATTGAGCACCAATTTGGGCACCAAATCCCTATAATAACTTAAAGCTCAATAAAGTGATACCATGCCAGCAGTATTAATACAAGACGGTGCTGACCAAGCTATAAATTATAAAAAGGCAATTGGATTACATCCGTCTGGAAGTCTGTAAAACACATAAATTAAAAAGGGTTATACTTTGCGATAACTAAACCGGTGCCTGCTCTACCTGAATACATAAAACCAGCTTTCAAAACTGTTAAAATGGCAAATCCTTTTGATTGCTCTAATACACTCGAAGGTACAATATTATCGATTCCACCGGACTCTTTTGGATCTACATTCAATTAAAGTTGGTAGTACAAAGATATGGGTTACCTATGAATTTCTTCACGATTTTGGTTGCTTTGAGACATTCATTTTTGAGATCTTGGGGGATAGGAGTGTTCACCATTCAGGAGTAAAATCTGGATTTTACAACAGCAGAAACCCCAAAAGTCAGGAAATGACGGAAAAATTTAATATTAAATATTAACCTCTGAATAACAAACAAACTTCCACAAATCCAAAGTATAATAATCTTTTTGTGTCAATAATTTTGTTTGATGGTTATTTTGATAAGCATAGATTAATAATGCAGGTTCTAAAACTTCTAAATCTACAACAATGCCCATAAATTCATCAATAATAAAATCCTTGATATATGAATATTGTTTCTTATATTGAATGCTAAATAATAAGTTATGCAACACCGTATATGAGAAATAAACACTAGTAATGTGAGATTCGATGAGGTAATTGCGATAAGATGTCAATAAATCAAATGCTGCTTCATATTGCGAACTTTTCAAATAATAAGAGACAAAAATAGCGAAGATTTCCGATAAAAAGGATAACGGAATTTGATCAAGATTTAGAGGAATGCTGATTTGGAAACTAGATAAATTGAATTTACCAGTCATTAAAAGGACATTATTTTTACCATTGATAACGACCTTGATATTTCTATCATCTTTCTTAAACTTTCTAAAGAAGCCTTGAATTAAGCTGATCAACTTTTGGAAATCCATTAATTCTAGGTGATAATATAAGGTCATTAAGAGGTAATTCGGATCTCTACTAGTATCTTTTTTAAGATCAAAGAAAAAATTTTCAGAAGCATGTTTCATAAGAATTAGCAAACTGGTCCTCAGTCTCATAGTTATCGGAATGGAAGGATTAGATTTGATATAACTAAATAACCATTTACTTAAATCCGGTTTCTTCTGTTCTTTAATAATTTGAAGACTTAAATAATACAATTGTGGTTCATCTAATTCTACATTATCAAATAAAGTATAGAATTGTTCATTCCATTTGAAGAAAGGTGGGAAATTAATGACTAAATCAATCACCGTCTTACTTATTCTATTATGTAATTTCAAATCTGATAATTTGTCACAAAATTGATAACCATAGATAAAATAGAGATATAATAATAGACGAGATTGTATTAAGTCATCAGTTGGAATCTTTGAGACCCAAATTAGGCGGTTTATTTTGGTCAATCGGTCTTGCATTATCTCATCGTATTTCCCGGGAATTATTTTACGTAAGTATCTCCAAAATGATTTCGGTTTACCTTTAAGAGCATTAGGTGGAAACATACAATCCAATAAATCTAAGATTTCTTCTTTACCTATCTTGATATATAAAGGTATACTTGTTATTAAGTTGTAGAGTTTATCGAATTTGTCTTTTTTAAATTCAGTATTTCTGATTGCTTTGATTAATGGTTTATATATAGTTATGGTTAATGTTTGACCAAATTGATTTAATTCTGTTCGAGCTAAGGTAATATATTTCCAATCCCCACTTCTCGTAAATAATGATGCATAATGACGAGATAAATAGATTAGTTCTTTGTTCGTCATATGAAACCGGAATTCAATTATATAATGTTTTGCTTTATCAAACCAATTAATTGAATCAGGATCTTCACAACTTATATCTAAAATAAAATCCAATATCTTATCATTTGATAATTCTGGTTCTAAACTAAATTGAGCTTTCATCAAAATCAAAATGTCAGATAATGAAGTTCCTAATCTAAATTTCGTTTTCAAGTAAAACAAAATTAATTCCAAATCTGCATCCTTACCCAATAACAGTAGAGCATCATCAAGTAGATGGGATTGTATCAAACCTTTCAAGTTCTCCTCATTACATTCCGAGTTTAACAGTCGTTGATTTTGGAACGAATTTGTCAATCCCAATATCCTCGAAATCTATCCAAATAATAAAAACAAACAATTATAGAATACCTTCAATTTAAGCAGAAAATCCCCTTGTACAATTGATTTTCCCGAGTCCAACTGTCTAGTTACCAAAACAATCTTTTGCTTTTGTCTCTGAGTACATTGTTGGCTATCAATTAATAATTGGAAGCGGTTTAAAACAGTTAGTAAATCTTTACCATCAACCATTTTTAGAGGGTTTGGTTTGTAAAGTAGCTTCATGATCTCTCTATTATTTTTCATACAGCGGTATTTGATCAGCTTTTGCATTCAATCAGAAATTTTTCGATTTTTGATGAGACCAAGTAAGAACTTCAAGCGTATTCATGATTTTTATAGTATTTAATCCCAATAGAAAAGCTTTAAAACAAGATTTTAATGATAATTTAAGTATATTCAACTCAAGTGTTGATTTGGGTTAGTTTTTCAGCAATTGGATATTGAAGAAAGTTATGATTACACCCTGAAAACACCAATAATATTAATGTTTGGAGTAACCAAAGTACCAAACCATCATTTCAAAAATTTAGGAAGAGAATAGTGTATGTTGTAAAGTGCATAGTTTCTATAGTTATTTTTATTTCCCAATCCCTGACTCCATACTCGAAACCCATTTGCCGTTGTTAAAGAGTTGCATTGAGGTATATCTAACTTTAGATATTTTAGGTTCAGAGTAAGAATATCATTATTAAAGAATTGGAGATCGTACAAAAACAAAGTATATTTGGTTATACTGGCAAAGGTTTGAGCTCGTTTGTCAAAGTAGAAACATTTAATCCGAAAGAAATTGCCCCTCTAAGAGATATCCTTTTTATAACTACAATCTGATTAATATTGTTTGGTGTTATTTTTAATTCTTTGTATACCTATTGTAGAGAATGGTTTTGTGTTTGGCCAATTTGGCAATTATAAAGTATTAACTTATGAATCCGATATGGAATACATATTACGCTTCATGATAGATAAAGAAGTAACCTTCTACACATTTACAACTTTTATGATGATAGATCGTAGGAGGAAGTTGGATCGAATTGACTAAAGGAAATTATACACTCATAGAAGAGAATAAGAAAATTAGTAGATGTCAAGTCGAGATTGAAATTCAGTACCCTCTTCCTCTAATTTGTTTGATGGTAGTCATAAAGGTTTAATTGCACATTATCCCGAACTTAATTCACAATGGTCATCTGTGGCCCCTTATAGATTGTTGAGTTTCGATATTGAATGTGCGGGTAGACCAGGAGTATTCCCTGAAGCTAATTTAGATCAAATAATCAATATCGCTAACGTCGTGTCAGTATTTGGTAAATACATCCTTTCCAACAAACTAAACAATTTGATAGGCGAATCGGAACATATTGTGCAAAATGTCTTTTGTTTACATCAATCTTCTGCCATTGCAGGTGTTGATGTCTTTTGTTTTGATACGGAAGAGGAAATGTTATTAGAATGGTCTAACTTTATTGTTCAATCTGATCCTGATTTACTTACTGGTTATAATATTGCTAATTTCGATTTCCCATACTTACTTGATCGAGCAGCTCACCTCGGTTTGGGCGACTTTGCTTATCTTGGTAGATTGAAAAGTACTCTCCGATGTCATTGATTTGCGTTTTTAGATACAAAGACTATGGTAAAAGAAAGTCGTTTCTCATCAAAAGCTTATGGTACTAGAGATATTAAAAATTCTATCTTAAATGGCAGGGTACAATTAGATATGTTGCAAGTTATGCAACGAGATTATAAGCTCCGTTCTTATAGTCTCAATTCTGTAAGTAATGAATTCCTTGGTGAAACTAAAGAGGATGTTCATTATAGTCAAATTACTACTTTATTTCAAGAAGATGAAAATACGAGACGTCGATTAGCGATTTATTGTCTTAAAGATGCTCATCTACCATTGCGATTAATGGGTAAATTAATGTGCTTTGTTAACTATTTGGAGATGTCGAGAGTGACTGGAATACCCTTCTCCTACCTACTCAATAGAGGTCAACAGATCAAAGTTGTATCTCAATTATATCGAAAAGCATCACAATTTCAAATGCTCATACCTCGTAATAAGACTGAAGGTAGTGATGAACAATTCGAAGGTGCTACTGTTATTGATCCGATTAAGGGCTTTTATAGACAACCTATTGCTACTTTAGATTTCTCATCTTTATATCCTTCAATAATGATTGCTCATAACCTTTGTTATTCGACTTTATTGAATCAACAAGTCAAGACTGATCTCAAATTTAAAGAAGATGATGATTATGTCTGTACACCAACGAACGATTCATTCGTCTCCAAATCAGTGAGGAAAGGTATCTTGCCATTGATTTTGGAAGAATTGATTGAAGCTAGAAAGAGAGCTAAACTCGATTTGAAAAATGAGAAAGACGAATTTAAACGTGCAGTCCTTGATGGTCGTCAATTAGCTCTAAAAATTAGTGCTAATTCAGTTTATGGTTTTACGGGTGCTACAGTGGGTAAATTACCTTGTATTGCTATCTCTTCTTCAGTAACTGCCTATGGTCGTAATATGATCGAAGAAACTAAAAAAGTTTGTTCTGTTTTGTTGATATTTTTGTTTAGGCTGTGGAAGAAGAATATCCTGGTGCTACTGTCATTTATGGTGACACTGATTCAGTTATGGTGGATTTCCACGTCGATTCCTTAGAACAAGCTATGAAACTCGGTACTCTGTCATCTTCTAATTTATTTTTAAAGGAAGTGAAGCAGCTATTAAAATTAGTCAACGATTTATCAATCCTATCAAATTAGAATTTGAAAAGATTTATAAGCCTTACCTCCTGATTAATAAAAAGAGATATGCTGGACTTTATTGGACTAGACCAGATAGATATGATAAAGTAGATACTAAGGGTATTGAAACTGTTAGAAGGGATACTTGTAGATTGGTTCAAACATTAATCGAAAATTGTTTGAAGCTAATCCTCATCGATGATAATGTTGAACAAGCTCAAGTGTAAACCTATCTCAAATTTAAATTTCTTTATTGTGTTTAGTTATGCGAAACAGGTCATTAGTGATTTATTGAGAAATAAGATTGATTTATCCCAATTAGTTATCACTAAATCTTTGAGTAAAGATGGTAGCTCTATCATTAGTTGATTTTTGTTGTAGATTATTCTGGTAAACAAGCACATGTTGAACTTGCTAAAAGAATGAGAATTAGAGATCCAGGTAAAATACCATTAAAAATTGATTATTATTTTAAAGGATCAGCACCAGCATTAGGAGATCGTGTTGCTTATGTAATAATTCAAGGCCGTAAAGGTATTCTTCTAATTAGAAAAATATATTTTTAGGAGCTGCTGCATATGAGAAATCGGAAGATCCGCTTTGGGTTTTGGATAATAATATACCCATTGATACACGTTATTATTTGGATAATCAAATATCGAGACCTCTAATGCGTATTTTCGATCCAATATTGAATGAGAAAGCGCAATCACTACGTATTCCTGCAGCTCATTGATTTTTTGATTAAGTTAATGGTGATCATACTCGATCGGTTATAATTATGGCTCCAAAGAATTCGTTCATGTCCAAATTTGCTATTAAGAAAACTACTTGTGTTGGATGTAAAACTGCCCTTTCAAATGAAGGTTCTTGGAAATCTTATTTATTTTTAATTTAGATAAAGCTTTATGCGATAATTGCAAAACGAAACAACAATCTATTTACAACGATTATGTATCTTACCGAGTTTTGATGTTTAGATTGAGAAACATAGACAATATGAAACTCGTTTTGCAAGACTTTGGACTCAATGTCAAAGATGTCAAAACTCTTTCCATCAGGAAGTTATTTGCTCGTCTAATGATTGTCCGATATTTTACATGCGTAAAAAGGCACGAAAAGATCTTAGTGATTCGGCTCAATTAGGAATTAGATTTGATAATGATTGGTAAGTTCTTATTTTTCTCAATAATCCAATTCCATTCATTAATTTATTTATATTTATTATTTAAAAAATAATCAGTTTGGGGTCCAAATACTCATATAAATATAATATAATAATGAAATAGAGACGTGTTCACTATGATAAAACTATAGCCGAATTCCAACTTTACATCTAAAGTAAGCTTCTTCCCATCTTTAACTATCAATATAATATATATTATCAGTGTTTTTGTTACAGAATAACCACAAAGCAATATAAAGAACGCACCTTTTGGTTTATACAACGTCCATTTCAATAAACTCGCTGTACCAATTAGACTAACAATTAAAATTAGCAAAATGGATTCTATTAAAGGTCGAATGCAATAAATAGAATCTCTAACATGGTGTATATTTTTCAAAGTCGTAGTGTCATATCTTGTGTAAGAAGTATTCACCCAATTGTACGATTGAAATAACCCGTAAGATTGGCTTTTGATAGATAAGGAAACTGATTTCTGATATTCTATAAACTATGCAGTTGTTATTAATGAAACTGAAGTTAATATTAACTGCGTCAATGTTAATAGAGCGCTAATTATAAAGTACATTTGCTTTTTCTTCATTCAGAAAATTCCAAAACTTTTTTTTGGAACCTCAGAACAAACTATTCGGAAACTCATCTTTCAGCTATTCAAAATTATGAACTTGAAATAAACCTGTCTCTTATATAAAAAAGATCTACATAAAACATATTTTATACAAATAGGTTGGATGTGCAATAAAATGTCCCTAATTTTAATAGGGAAGTACATTTATCGACTTTGCATAAATCCAATTTGAAACTCCAGCCTTGATCTATCTTTCCATTGTTATGAAAATATAAGGTAGAATCATGATTCTTAAATATAAACTTGCTATTATTTAGCGATATACCCGTATCATCCACTTCTTCTTTTATATTGGGAAAGCGCAATTCTTCCAAATGTATTTTCTTGAAGCCAAAAAAGGACATTTCGATCTTATTTTTTACAGGCTTAAACTTGCAGATATTAGTTTCTGGGTCATAATTTAAGAGTTTGAGTTTTATTATATGATAATCTCTATCCAATTCTTGCATACCACAAGCCTTCATTATTGAACGGGACTCTATAGACATTACTAATTCCAATTGTAGAGAAGGCATAATTTTACAGATCCAATACTCACAAATACATGTTTCGAAACCCAGGGTTTTGAATTTGATCAATTCTCTTAAATTAAAATAACCAAAAATCTTTGATTTAATTTCTGAAGGATATTCCTCTAATTGATACCCCTTCATCTTAGGTTGGATTCGAGCTTTTCTTACCAAACAGACCATTCAGTTTTTCTGATGACGGGTTTATTTATAGCGATTTGCTAATGAAACCTTACCAAAAATGGAAGTCTTGCGTTTGGATGTAAAATAATATGTAATCACAAAAAACTTCGAGAATAAAGAATTAACAGTGAGACCTAACTGAAGCAAGCCAAAATGATGCCATTTTATTAGAGACGATGAGATTGATTCTACATTTATCCGTTTTATTTGTAAAATATTTATATCGGCTAAACTGGGTCAACTTGGCTCAAATATTATCATGGTAAACTATATTTCTAATGACACCACTGGATAAATTATATACTTTTTTACCAATATTATACACGGGTTTATAATTAACGTTAGAATGTCGATCTTATCTAAAGTGGTGCCAATATGCATCTTCCCTGCTTATATCAGGAAAAAGCTGTTTTCTAAAAGACTAAGTTTAAGGATTGCACATTTTGTATTCTTAAAAGTAAAATATTTAACTATTTCTAATTAAATTCATTGATTTTGGTTTAAAATTTCATATCACTTGATCTATAAAAACTATACCTTTCGATGAAGATGGAACTGTATGAGCAAGTCTATATCTTATTTTTAGACTTTTTAGTTAATTTAATAATGAGAATATATAGTTTTTGAAACATTTCATTATTTGAGATTTAAATATACTTATTATAATCAATACAAAGTGTCAATTCTATGTTGAGGAGTCACTCATCTGAGATCGAATATTTGAAAGTCAAGTTTTATTGCAATTTGCTAACTATACATCAAAAAATATTGGAAATATAATGTATACTATTATTTTACGTTATTCAATCATTTGGTTGTGAATTTATTATTGATACATTATTAAAAATTAAGCATTTGAATATCTGATAAACACGTTAACAAATGAAATATATGTTAGTATCAGTGATGGGACATGAAATTTCATGATTTTTATTAACAAATTTCAGTGAAATTTCATTAAAAACTTAATAACTTTTTAAAAAGACATTATATCGATTTGGGATCTTTATAACACACCATCTAAACCTATTTTTGTCAAAAAATATTAATTATACTATGATGTTTTGAATTTACTGCTAAAATTGGTTGAGTTTAAATGAGTTTAATTTCAACTCATTGACTGAAAATTTTCCAAATCAATGGCAGGAGGAAAAAAGCCAATAAGCGTTGAATGGATAAAGTCATAGATAATGTTAAGTTAAGAGTTAAATGTATGCACTGTAGCCACTTAAGAGCACCTTTGATTGAAAAAGCACATTTCAACTTGTGAAGGTTTGACTGATAAAAGTAATTAAATAATTTAACAATTAGGGAACAAGAAAAACAATAATAGATTGAATATGACTGATTCAACAAATTCTACTGTAGATTTAACATCAAATGCTGATTCAATCAAAGAATTNACTTCAATCAATAATGAACAAAGTTTGATAACTAAGTATTTAGATTTTAACAATGAAAGAAATCAAGCTCCTCTTGAGTACCTTCAATGCAAATTGATGTTCAATTCTGGTATAGTGCTTTCGGTCACATTTCCTTCAATGATAATTGAATA
>NIPM01000870.1:6201-41390 GCA_002738285.1 Holacanthella duospinosa | reverse complement strand
TGTGCCCCATGTAGTTTTTAACATTGAATAATGTGGTATGGAGGAACTTAGAATTCTTCTTTCCATGTCACCTAACTTTTCTTTTATTTGACCGAGTATTGAGAGTCTGTTAAGAATTAATTTTTGTGCATTTAAATCTGTTAAAAGATCTTCGAACCTTCAAAGAGTGATATTATCTGATTAAGCCAAATTAATTTAATGTTTGGATATGCATCATTTGCTGAAAAAAGGCTTTCTTAATTAGAGATTCTTGGTTTGCTTTAGCTATTTTTGTGACTAGGGAGAGAGACATTTTAGCGATATTATATTGCATAGGTAATTTACCCATTTCTAATCTTATAAAAAACTGGGGTAGTCTTTGGGAGTTTTAGTATTTTTTTATAGAAATTTTGTTGAACTCGTTCTAGCGTGTCTGTGTGATTAACGCCCCAAATTGCAGCGGCGTATAGTGAGGTTGATTGCACGATAGAATTGAATAGAAGATCCGCGCTGATTAAGTTGAATTTTTTTGTTCTTTTTAGAGATGTTAGGACTAGACCTGTGGCTGCTAGGCCTTTTTTAACAAAAAAATTTGCGGTTAAAAGCGAGGATCCGGTGGAAAAAAGAGGGACACCTAGATAAGTATAGTATTATAGTATATGACAACTTGTAGTGGTGATGAGTTCCAATTAAATTTCTCTGCTTTTTTGATTATTCCCGATTTGCTAAAGATCATGATTTTTGTTTTACTTATATTGATTTCTAGGCCTCTTTCATTGAGGAAATTAGCTGCTGCGTCAATTTTGGCTTGTAAGGCTTCTCTGGTTGGTGCGATGAGTACCATATCATCTGCATGGAGTAAGATATGAATAACTATATCAAAAATTAATATTCCGTTGGCGAGTGTCGAATATATTGTTTCTACAATATCATTTATGAATAGGTTAAAGAGGGTTGAGCTGAGTGGGTCGCCTTGTAGGACTCCTTTTGAAATCTTAATCGGATCTGATATATTATTTTTAGTTCTAATGACTGTTGTCGCGTTTTTGTATATGCTTGCTATGGAATTGATGCATTTCTGAGATACTACCATTGACGTTAGGACCGACGACTATAGCTTGGAGTGCGCCGGGGAATTAAAAGCTTGGGCTAGATCAACAAAACAAGTGTAAAGTTTGTGGTGTAAAGATAACCGGATATCAAAAAACGACAAAATTTCCGAATTTCAAGCTGGATTTCGAAAAGGAAGAAGTGCTATAGAATACATTTACTCACTAGTTACTCACTACTCTCATACAAAAACAATTAGAAAAAAGGAAAAACTTTACTGCTGCTTCGTCGATATTTCTCAAATTGTTTACAAAAGTTTGGTTGTTTTCACTAAGTATATGTACAATCTGTTACAAATTTGTATATCTATAGTTAATTAATTAAAATTAATAGGTAAAATATTGTCTCTGATTGAACGAAATTGTGGGCATTGGAACATGTGTGANGTTAATTAATTAAAATTAATAGGTAAAATATTGTCTCTGATTGAACGAAATTGTGGGCATTGGAACATGTGTGAGAGCTACAACAAATCTCCACAATATTTGCAGTAAACAATGGAAATAGCACTCAAATTGTACCGTGTCCCTTTTAAGTAGATAGTGTTTAAATTAAGTAAGTTGAGCAATGAAGGAGACCNAGCACTCAAATTGTACCGTGTCCCTTTTAAGTAGATAGTGTTTAAATTAAGTAAGTTGAGCAATGAAGGAGACCTGATGGTGAGGGATGCAACTGGTAAGATAGGCTTCAGGATGAGCAACGGTCTTGATTAGTTGATAATGAGGAATCGATCTAGAGGTTTTGGATAAATTGATGTTCTCCTTTCCGAGAATCTGTCGCAGCTTCGTCAAGAGAGCAAACCTGTAATTATATAAGTGAGACGCAGAGAAAGTTTTCCAAATATGGCCTGCTTCTAATAATAAGAATGTGTTTTTGGTTTTGGAATATAAATTGTACTTGGTATTTTTTGTAATTTCGGCAATGTGTTTTAATTCGAAAAAGGCTTTGTAGAGTAGTTTGGGAGTTTCGTCCCAAAAAGTACTCCTAAGTTTTTTATTCGCCTAGAAACCGGAAAATTACCCATACTATTCGATATAGCGAAACTCTCACTCTCCTTATAAAAATCGCAAAAGCCTGTCCAAATTCACTAATCAAAAAAGCTTTCCTCGAGCAAAAAAAACTTTCCTTATCTTACCCAAATAACAAACTAATATGGTTTAGTCAAGTAATTCTGCTTTTTGAAGGAACAAAGGTTGATAACTTACTGAACAATTTAACTGCATATAATTTGATTTCAAACAGATCCGCAATATTTCATCAATTAAGAGGGCGACTAGCGGCAGGTGACATGGAAAAAAGGAATACGAGCACTTCTATTCCCCACTATTTGAAGTTAAAATCCACGTGGGGTACTGAATTCTACTTATTACACCTGCTTCCTCACCACATTGTCAGATGCATTCTACAGTTTCGTCTCAACCATTCTATTGTTTTTATCAATAATTACTTGGTGCTTTCAATGTAAAACGCTGTAACTTGTGTGGTGAACCCGATTCATACTCANAAAGTAAAATCCCCTGCATAATCTCCTTTAAGTAAACCGTTTCCAATTGCCAAATCACAACCGCTAAGTATTTTAATTAATAACTTGCCTCGTGAGTTGATGACCATGTCTTTCGCTGTTCTCGAATTTTGAGCCGGGTTGAAATTTCCCGTTCTTGCATTTAAGTCTCCCATTATTATAACTTGTTTATCTTGGTCAATCATTGAAGTGACTCGTTCGAAGAGTTGAAATAACGTTACTTGTGAGGCGGCGGCAGGTGACATGTAGGTAAAGAAAATAAAAAGTTTGAGTGTTTTCAAACTAATTATAATAAAATAATCGGTTTCCTCTAGAATTTCCGTATTCGAATCTTTAAGCCATCCCAAAATGAATCCGCTATATGGTCTACTTTTCTTTCCTTTCTTAGCAACGATGGTATGCGTATGATATTTATGTGTTTATTGCTTGGTCAGTGCACCAAGTTTCTTCAAAACAAAAGATATTATCAATATATCAATATTATCAAAATCATACCAAAAATCCATAGGTTGTCTCCTCAATCCTGATACATTATAATACATAATTTNTGTTTTCAAACTAATTATAATAAAATAATCGGTTTCCTCTAGAATTTCCGTATTCGAATCTTTAAGCCATCCCATAATGAATCCGCCATATGGTCTACCTTTCTTTCCTTTCTTAGCAACGATTGTATGCGTGTGATATTTATGTGTTTGCTTCCCCACCCAAGTGTCAGTGCACCAAGTTTCTGCAAAACAAAAGANTGTATGCGTGTGATATTTATGTGTTTGCTTCCCCACCCAAGTGTCAGTGCACCAAGTTTCTGCAAAACAAAAGATATGTGGCTCAATATTATCAAAATCATACCAAAAATCCATAGGTTGTCTCCTCAATCCTGATACATTATAATACATAATTTTAGTCTCTCCAGACCATGAATGAGAAATTTTTGAGATTTCAGCTGACTTGATGTTTTGGGATGTAGTATGTCTTAGTCATAGTGGGATATCAATTGATGATTTCTGTTTCATCATCCACTTCTGATGTAGTCTTGCTCTAGTGTTTGGGCAGAGGTCGTCTTTGAAATACATCGAGGGTGGGCCTTATTTCTTTAATCTGTTCTTTGTCTTGCATGGATAGCAGTCTAATTCTAATTGGACGTATTTTGCCTGATCCTGGTTGACCTATACGATAGGCACTATCAATTGTGATTTGCTGTCCGGTTTTTCTTTTCACAAATGATACCACTGATTGGAGTAAATCTGCTTCGTCTGTTTCTTTTTCCTCCCATCCCATTATTATCATGATTTGTTTTCTTAACTCATCCGTAATTCGATCGTTACATCATCCTTGACTTCACATACCTGTTTTCCCATTGCTCTAATGTACTGACCATTTATGTTTGTCTTGTGCTCTATGGTATCTATACGTTGCCACCAACGTGTGATTCATTTTGTTTTGAAGTTCAATTGACTGCATTTGTGCGGCAATGATTTCCCGTGCCCAATTAGGTGGCATATCTTCGCTTGTAGATTGTCGTTGTCTTTTTCTTGTTGGAGGAGGTTCTTCATTCTCCGGTGTAGAGTTGTATCCTGTAGACTTTCTTGATGACATGTCTAGAGATGGGCAGATCAATCAATTAATTTTATTAATTCTTGTGATTTAGAGATCGGAAATGGTTTGCTCAAAGGTGATTACTCTGGTGAATTCNCAATTAATTTTATTAATTCTTGTGATTTAGAGATCGGAAATGGTTTGCTCAAAGGTGATTACTCTGGTGAATTCACCTTTACAAACAAAAACGGCACCAGCACAATAGATATAATGCTTTACTCGTGTAACCTCTTAGAAAAAATTTCCTCTTTCAAAATCCTCACGCGAATTGACCATTCAGACCACAACCCTATCCTAACCACTTTTGGATCTCAAAACAAACCCAAACCTACTACCCTCCCAAAATCGTTCACCTCAATGCTACCAANCCTA
This sequence comes from Holacanthella duospinosa, assembly GCA_002738285.1. NCBI lineage: Eukaryota > Metazoa > Arthropoda > Collembola > Poduromorpha > Neanuridae > Holacanthella > Holacanthella duospinosa. The sequence goes on along the minus strand of NIPM01000870.1, from coordinate 36,811 downwards.
ACCACTTTTGGATCTCAAAACAAACCCAAACCTACTACCCTCCCAAAATCGTTCACCTCAATGCTACCAAAAAACCTCAATCTATCTCACAAGTTCAAGATGACAATCGAAGACAAATTATCAAAAAAATTAGAAGACATAAAGGATAAGTCCCCAAACGAAATAAATACGCATTTAACCGAGACGATAATTAATACCCAGTAACAATTTACACTATTCAAAACGGTCACAACAAAATCATCTCGAAGTGAACCCTGGTTCGACAAAGAGTGTAGAATATCCCAACAGAACAAGAACAGAGCCTTAAGAGTTCTAAGAAGCAACACACCCCTCTACATCTAATCCAAAATTACCATTTACTTAAAGCAAACTTTAAAAAAATTCTCAAAGAAAAGAAAGCAACATATGCCATCTTAATTGAATCAAAACTCCATAACCATCGAAATGGAAAATCCTTTTGGGAACCCTTCAAGAAAACAAAAACACATGACACTGGGAAACAAAACAACATTACTACAGAAGGTTGGTATACTCACTTTAAAAAAATTTTTTAACCCTGAGAATGTCTCCAACTACTGCGTACTCGAAACACCAACACACATTAACCCTNTTTTTTAACCCTGAGAATGTCTCCAACTACTGCGTACTCGAAACACCAACACACATTAACCCTCACGAGATTGATATCGAATTGACACCGTTTGAAATTGTTATTGCAACAAAACTACTGAAACCACAAAAAGCGTTAAAAAAAAAAAAAAAATTACAGAAACGATAAAGTAACCATGTATGAATATACCAAATGGTGGACACCTAAAAAGGATTATCCATTAAACCATGATATAATGATGAATTGAGCGAAAACGTGAACATTGAAACATGNGACACCTAAAAAGGATTATCCATTAAACCATGATATAATGATGAATTGAGCGAAAACGTGAACATTGAAACATGTGAGAAAGATTCAACTGATCACCACAATTTTTACAATAATCAACGGAGAAGGTTCTTAAGTTGTAGCGTGTTCCTTTTAAGTATATTGTATTTGCATTTAGTTGATCTTGTATCTGAGTTGCGCAATAAAGGAGACCAGGTGTTGAGGGATGCAAGATATGTTTACTTCCGGTTTGTCTTTGGACTTGATTAGTTGATAGTGGGGAATTGACATAGAGGTTCTTGCCAACTTCATATCCTCATCCTCGAGAATCTGACACAGCTTCTTCAGGAGAGCAGATCTGTAATTATACAATAAAGACGCAGAGGAACTGGCCCAAATATGCGTGGCATCTAATAGTAAGAATATATTTTTATTTTGAGAGTACCAATTATATTTAGTGTCCTTCGTAAGCTCAGCAATGCGTTCCAATTCANCTACAATTTCGCCTAAATCACTCAATAATTTACGTAAAGAATTGCTGGATAAACTTAGGTTCTTTCAATTTCAATGTAACTTATGTGGAGACAGATTCTTACTCCCATTTATTAACTTGCATTCAACTATCTGTGTATTCTCTATTTAAGAATTGATTTTTTAATATACCTGATCTAGAAAACAACTTCAACATCTCTCATACTAAAATTTGGACACAATTCTACTACTATATATCAGCTGATATAAAGATACAAAACTAATCACTTAAATGCATAGTATTAGATGTCAATCTGTAATGCTCAACAATACTTATAATCTCTATGTAAATACCTGTAAACCACAAACTAAAAAATTGAATGGAATGTTAACATATACTAACATTTTTAATTATATCATTCTAATTTTAACTTCCTAATTTAATAAGCTACGACCTAAAATAAGATATAACTTCATTTTAATTCATTTAAAAATTTTCAATTTTCAATTCATTTCAAAAATGTCAATTCCAAAAACACCAATAATCGATGTATCTAGGTAATTTATGAAATCTATGTAATATGGTCGACACACCTTAAACGGTCAATCCAATAAACCACAATGATGATGATGATGATAAATGACTTAGCTTTGAGAGTATTGTTAGATGATGTCAAAAGCTTCNATTTTCAATTCATTTCAATAATGTCAATTCCAAAAACACCAATAATCGATGTATCTAGGTAATTTATGAAATCTGTAATATGGTCGACAAACCTTAAACGGTCAATCCAATAAACCACAATGATGATGATCATGATAAATGACTTAGCTTTGAGAGTATTGTTAGATGATGTCAAAAGCTTCTGAAACAGGATGATCAACTGGGNTGATAAATGACTTAGCTTTGAGAGTATTGTTAGATGATGTCAAAAGCTTCTGAAACAGGATGATCAACTGGGATGAGGCTTCTAGTTGTAATGATCTGAGTAAAACAATTGTTTCCTAGATATATATAAAAGTGGTGATAGTATCTCAATTTTTCAGCAGGATTCTAAGTTAAATAATTGACTTAGCTTTGTAAGTAATGTTGAATGTTGCCAAGGAGATTATGGAAGTTGAAGGTTGTTGATGAGTACCCAACAATATTTTGAATGCTTAAATTGTTTAGGAAAGTTTTCTTTTACTTCTGATGGACAACTTTGACAAGGTTTGTAGTAAAGATGACCGTAAAGGAACAGCTTCGACAGGATTCGATGACAGGAATGCTCAGTCCAGTGATTCCCAATTAAACAAATGGTCCAGTAAGTAAAAATTTCCAACTTCTTGATTTCGAAATATGTTAAAATATAGCCTTGGGAACAGAGTTAGATGTTGGTTCGACATTCAGCTTCGAACATTATAATTATATCATTTCAGCAATATTCGTTAATATACATTGTGGGCAAACTTTTCACACATTTATTTCCTNACATTATAATTATATCATTTCAGCAATATTCGTTAATATACATTGTGGGCAAACTTTTCACACATTTATTTCCTCCACATTCACATTAGCTACTAACTTAGCAGATTGTGATTTTCTGTTGTCTTACAGCTCNCCTCCACATTCACATTAGCTACTAACTTAGCAGATTGTGATTTTCTGTTGTCTTACAGCTCATATATGTCGTATGTTTGGTCTTTTGAGGAACAACTTCGAATTTATTGTGTAAACAAACCACCTCGTGGCATATCCCATCAAACAGGAAACTTGCCCATTACTATGTCTCTGCTTTGCTACATTGCTTTGCACTAGGGTATCTAATCGAAACTGATATTTTAGTGTCGTGTCGGGCTCCAATATATTGCAACCGAAGTTAATTTTGTTATTCGTTTGGATTACTTACCCCACTGCGAAGCAATGCATCAAAGCAGAGAGAATAGTCGGCAAATTCTCTGTTGTATTGGAAATACCAAGGGATTATCTCATTCCATGACTTGCTTATTTCTCTAAATTATATTTCGGTCCTTCTTAAATAACGTCACATCAACGTCGATGACAAATTGGTTTTCGGCCTTGCAGTACACGATGTAGATGCCATTTGTCAAGAATTTAAAAAATCACAGGCGTGTTGTCAATTTAGCTTTTCATAATACCATATATACTGCCTACGTCCCTTTTCTTACCCCCAAGTTTCTCCCGCCACATCTCTTCCCCCAAGTCCATTCCGCTGACATCCAACACATCCGATATCCCATCCCTCCAATATCCCATCCCCTCACATCCTTCCCACCCATATCCATTTCCCCAAATCCCTTCCGCCAAAACCCCATCCCTCCATATTTTTCCCGCCCATTAGCCATCCCCTTATATCCCTACCGTCCATATCACATTCCCACATCCCTCTCGCCCATATCCCATTCCCAAACCTTTCCCGTTCATATTCCCCACATCCTTCCCGCCGATATCCCCCACATCCCTCCCGCCCATACCCCATCCCCCACATCATTCTCGCTCATATCCAATCCCTCCACATCTCTTCCTTCATATTCCATTTTCTGACATCCCCTTCTGCCCATATTAAATTTCCCACATTCCTTCCGCCCATGGTTCATCCCCATATCTTTCCCGCTTATATCCCATTCCCATATTCCTCCCGCCCATATAACATTCCCCATATCAATCCTGCCCATATCCCATCCCTCGGACCCTTCTGCCCATACCCCATCCCCCCGTCCTTCCTGCCCATATCCCATCCCTCGGACCCTTCTGCCCATACCCCATCCCCCGGTCCTTCCTGCCCATATCCCATTTTCCCACATCCCTCCCTTTCAATTTCTTCTCGCCCATATCTCATCCACACATCCTCCCGCCGATATCCCATCTCCCCACATCCCTTCCGTCTATATCCCTTTCACCCATGTCATATCCAGCCACATCCCTTCCATACCAATCCGAATTCCCGTTTTGGTTAATAACAAATGCAATATCGCATTTTGAATGATGGTGTAGGATTTGCTATCCACAACCTCTTTCCACCCTCTGTTGACAAATGGCATCTACATTGTTACGGCAGCCAATTTGTCATCGACCCCGATTCTGTGATGCCATCTGTCGTCGACATCGATATGTGAGACTTTTCGTCATCAACATCGTACAGTCAACTTTTAAAAACCTTAAATTTATGTTTTTTGAATTATATCTTTTGCGTTTTTAATTTTTTCCCACCCACCACCATGCTCCATTTTTAGTTTAATACTAATGTGGTAGTATTAGGATGACGTAACTCAATCAAAGAAATATTGACATCGACAGTAGCATGCACAGCATGTTAAGGTCGATGGCAGTAGCTTTGAATGGGTTTTTAATCATTCTAGAAAGTATAAATAGTATACCCTTTCAGGCTATTGGGATCACACTTCGAGATCAGATTTCATAACAACACAAGAACAACATCTTTTCTAATAAAACCTCTTCAGCAATATAAAACTCATCAAATAATTATCAATTATTAGAGCATCAATAATAATAATTATCGATAAGGATAATGCTCCTAACAATGGTGGAGATTGCTCACGATCATCAACCTACCTCAAACAAACCAACTCAACATCTAACCCAACGCTATGACCTCATGTCAAAGAAAGCCAATACATCCATCTCTGGTTCAACATACAGCAAACTCAGCACTCTACAACTTCCTCTACTTAAAACGATTACACGGCATTCCTCCAGATCATCAACCACCACTTCAGCGAAAAAGAACTACTAAACAACCTACCTCGTCAAAATCAGCGCTTAACATTACTGTACATGATAATCAACCTTTGTCCTCTGCTAGCAACTCAACCGATGATCAAGACGACGAAGTTTTTATCGACGCACAAGAACCGCGGACATTCAACTGCTTCAATATACAGCCTACTGACAAACAACCACGGACAACAATTCAATTATCCACAAAAGTCACCGACCAACAACCGCGTACCATCGAATCAATAAAAAATTTTGCAAGTACTTTTTTACAACCGCGAACAACCACAAAATTTACCATGGTTGACCAACCGGCTATCTACATCAGATTGGAGAAAAAACCCACCTTCCGACAAAAAATCACCGAAAAAAGTCTAAAAAATTTCATCATCAGATTTGAGACTTGGGCGGATTCACTCAAACTCTCCGACAAAGAAAAGAAACAACAAGTTTCAACAGCTATTGAAAACCCCGGCGCCGAACCATGGTTTTCAATCTACCGTAAACAAATTGACGACACCACTACCGATTGGAAGACCCTCAAGGACATCTTCCTCACCAACTGCCCCAAGGATCAGAAAGAGAAGGATCTAAAAATGGTGCACATCAGCAACTATCAGCAGGAATTAGGCGAAAACCCAGTTTCATTCATCACACGGTTATGACATCTTTTTGGCAACAACTGGACACTCTACAGAGAGGACGAACTTTGTGAAGAGATCGTCAAGCAAATCCTTCTTCCTGTAGGCCGATTCGTGCAGTATCGTGGAATTCTGACCTCTTGGAAAAACCTCGTTAAAATAATCGAGGAATATGAAAGAAAGACCATGCGCGAATTCGACCAAACTCTAAACATCGATATTACTGGAGAAAAATGAAGAACGACATCTATAGATACATTCAAACTTGCCACAACTGTCAGGCAAGAAAAATTCCTAAAAGGAAACAATTCGGACACATGCAATTTATCAACGTCCTAGATGAACCATTTGCACACGTCCAAATCGACGTGATGGGACCATTCACCCGAACATCATCTCCAAAAAAATACGTCGTTACAGCTATCTGCTACCTCACTAAATGGATCGAAGCCAGCGCTAATAAAGAAGCAACAACAGAAGAAATCGCAAAATTCGTCATTCAACAAATCATATGTCGTCACGGATGTCCACGAATCATCCAATCAGACAGAGAAACAACATTTACAAGCGACCTCTTCAAACTCATCAACAATTTCATGGGAATCATCCATAACATCAGCACAGCGTACCACCCAGAATCCCAAGGATTAGTTGAACGATCACACGGAACACTCACCGACTGCATGTCTATCTACACCAGTAACAACCAAAAAGACTGGGACAAATTCCTACCATATATAGTCTTCGCCTACAACACATCAATCCAAAAGACCACAAAAATGACACCATTCTTCCTCTTGTATGGAAGAGAAGCCACACTCCCATTGGAAGCACAAACTCCGACCACTCAACCTTTTAAAACCCTAGATGACATCATTCAAAGAGTTCAAGAAGCCAGGCTTCTCGCCAAAAACGTTATTGAAAACGAACAAGCTAACTACGCATCTAAACTAAACAAACATCGCATAAGTCACGAATTCCAATCAGGATATTTAGTCATGATCAGAAAATTCATCAAGAAGAACGGCTTATCTTCAAAACTATTCTACCAATTTCACGGGACATACACTGTACTGCATAAAAATTTAGAGGTCAACTACATCGTCGAGGCTACTCAGGGAAAACGACAGTACAAAAACACAGTCCACATCAACAAAATGAAACCATACTCAGCAAGAACTAATGGAATAAACACATCGATTCCATTAGTCAGCGAAGATGTAAATGATCAAAGCATGGGAACAGAAAATCAAACTGACTCAGCGCATCAGGAATCTGCAACCAACTCAATTTCTACAAATCACAAAAATAATCAACCCCTCAATACATTGAAGGATTTTTGTGAATGTAATTTTTAATTAAATATTTGAATTGGGCTTATTGGAATATTTAATTAAAATATTTATTGTAAATGTAATTTTGGAATATTTATATATTTATATATTTTATATATTTATATTTATATATTTATATATAAATATTAAATATATATGAATATATATATGAATATTTATATATTTATTTCACAATAAATATTGGAATATTTATCGTGAATGTAATTCTTAATTAAATATTTGAATTTCTCTGAAGGCAATGAACTCTGCTGCGCATACGCATACGGATGAATTTCTCTCTCACAATGGTTTTTTAAGTTTCTAATCTTCGTATGCGGCATATTTGAAAGTGTTGTTTTGGATATTCACAAGTACGCTCAATTTTGACACAGACATTAATCTCATGTTATTCTATCGTATTAGGTTTAAAAACTTGTTAAAACTTGTAATTTTAATGAGTTTTTGTCAAAATTAGTAAAACTCGATTCTAAATCGATTTTTTGCCCATACATGTTGCAAATTAAAGTTTGTCCTTGATAGAAGTACTTCTAAGTTCACACACGTGAGTCAAGTCTGTTTCTTTTATATGGATTAATTTTCTAAATTTTTACCATCTAATTTTACCATCTTCTATGTAATTCAGTGTGTTTTTTCGTGTCTGACGCAATAATTCTCTTAAAATAAGCAATTTAGATATAGGGTAACCTATTACAATTATCATTGGTATGTAATTAGTGATGTCACTCATGCTATTTTCATTAAAGTAAAAGGTCAAATGTTAGAGTTATTGATTTTATAATGAAAAATGGAAAAAAGAGATAGAGAGAATAGAGCAAAAAAATTTTCATATAGTTTCCATATGGCTTTTTTTTGGTTTGAGATGGAATGTGAAGAGCATGTTCACTCTACTAATAAATCTTTTTTTTATAAGTTTTTAAATCATTGAGACAATAATACAATCATTAATTACTGCCATGGTTGAGTGGTTATGGCATGTGAGTTTGGTGGGTTTGGTTGGAGGTTCGATTCTTGGTGAGGTGTTTTACTGGTGTTTGCAAAAAGATATAAACAACATTTTCCTGATGCAGATATCAGGCTGTTTGATTAATTTTTTTCCCAAAATGATAAAAAACATGATTTATTTAATGAATTTTAAGAAAATTAAGACATATATAGTGGTACACTTAGATTGTCACACGACTGACCTTTCACAATAAAGTGAAGGTTGCTAACACACTTGCATAAATTAACTTAGAAGGTTTTAAAATCCTATTCATGTCTAAAAAATCAGTTGGCTGGTGATTATGGAGTAAGAATTTTGGTGAATCAGTCTGAGGTTCGATTTATAGTAAGAGTAATATTTTTTGTCCAATATTTTTTAGGTAAACTTGGCATATGAATTTTGGGTGAGCTTGGCATATGACTGGAATGTTTGGTTGAACTTGCTGTTTGATCCGAAAATTATTTTGGGTAAGCTTGGCATAAAATCCAAATTTATGGTGAACTCGGCATACAATTCCAACTTTACATGTGAACTTTGCATACGACACCAACATTTTACGAGTAAACTTGACATACGACACCCAACAATATTTGAATGACTAGGCATAAGAAACACAATATACTTTGAGTAAACTTGCCATGCGACCCCAATATACCTGCGTAAACCCAATAGGCCTACGATAAAAATATGTTTTAAGGAATTTAGCATACTCCACCCAATATTTTTTGGATTAAACTAACGTATACCCCAAATTTTTATGGTGAATTTGATATTCGACCCCACTATCTTTTGGGTGAACCTGACGTACGACCCTAATTTTTAGGATAAACGTAATACAATATTTAATGGGGAAACATGGCATACATGCCAAATATATTTTGGGTGAACTTGGTTTACGATATCGATAAATTTTGGGAAAACGATTGCAAGTATATTTTGGGTGAACTTGGAATACGAATCTAATATTTTTGCGTGAACTTGGCACACAACCCTTATATACTTTGAATGAAGACTACACGCTCACAATATACTTTGTGTGAAATCTGGATAAGACCAATATTTTTTGCATGAACCTAGCATACCGATCCCTTCAGAAGTAGTTAGAGCTTTTTGATTTTTTTGCACTTGCGCCTGCAGTTGCCTCGCATATTTTATTTATTGATTTTGAATTGTCATTGTTATTGAGTGAGACTCATTTCTCCCCAACCGCTTCCCAACCCAGATGCACATATGGTCTCCCGCCTAAATCTTTTTCAGTCTCTAACGGTAAGCTACGGAAGCCTAAGTTTAACTTCAATTTCTGAAGAGGTGAGGTGTATAATTTTGGTTTGTTTTGATTTTGATGATTTTAAAAGTTTTTGAATTTATTTTAAATATAATTAACCTGTCGAAGTTTAATCCAAAGAAAGTGAAGTTAAAAATATTGTTTGGGTATACACTTGGGGAGTATTGAACTAATTGTTTGATTTTTTTTTCAGAAAAAAATTTCTCTTCTGGATTTTTGCATTCTCCACGAATCATAACATTTGAAGATTTTTGGAGAGTTTTTAAAACAAAAAAGTTATAAATCTCGAAATATTTTTTGCAAAATGCCCAAAAGTATCATTATTTGTCCCATTTTGTTAGCTTCAACACAACTTAACAACCTAACAAACGTCCTCAAATGTCACGATTCTTGTATAGAAATGCAAACATCGGAAAAAAAAATTTTTTTTTTTAATTTAATTTTTTTCAAATACTGTCTCTTTAATATTCAATAACATTATTTAAATTGAAAGAAAACACCCCCTAAAATCTATACCCCAACCAAAAATATTGATATTGAATTGTTATTTATTAATATTAAAAAATTGCTGAATTTTCTATCTGAAAATTATTCTAAAAGTATTTTTCCATAAGGCTATGTAAAAATAAAATGGTTACGGCCGATTCCAACTGCATCGCCAACCAGAATTTTATTCCCAATTTTCAATTTTATTTTATTGGTCTGCTTCTCAAAATAAAATAACTTTTCGCATACCATGGGAAACTTAAGCAATTTTTACGGTGCCCGACTCTGCATAGTGGTAGGCTTACACTATGAGAAAGTTTTAGTATTTAGGTTGATAATATTTATATGTGAGGTTTGCGAATCAGGGATTGGGAAAAAAATTCAAAAAGCTCTAACTACTTCTGAAGGGATCGGTAACACAATTTTTAGAGTAAATTTGACATATCACCCCAATATATTTTGAATTAATTTGATGTATGTACACTATATGCTTTTAGTGAGTTGGCATATAAGCCCAATATACTATAATGGAACTGGGCATGCAACATATTTTGTTTGATTGGTTGTTTGGCGTACGACTTCAATCCTTTTTTGACAAACTTAGCCAATGACGCAAATATTTTCGAGTTAACTCGGCATAAACCAAAAGTATTCTATGGGTGAACCAGGGATCCCATCTGATTTTTTTATTATTGAAATTGGCAAACAAACCCAATATATTTTGGGTTAGTGTGGCTTACTACCTCTATTTTTTATGAATTTGCGATATAGGCATTTGCGGAAGAGATTCTGGCATGGTCTGGAGTAATGGAATCAGGAACGTACGGGGTATGCGGATATGGAATGGGAGGAATACGGGCATGGTAGGGGAGTGGGCATGGAGATGAATAAAGACAGGGACGGGAGGTATGCGGGCATGTATGGAAGAGGTGCCAGTATGTACAAAAGGAATGCGACAGACAGGAGAGATGGGAGCAGGGATAGGAGGAATAGGACATATAAAGGGATGCATGGTAAGCACGAGAGAAATGAGGGCATGTACGGGAGGATAGCGGGCATGGTAGGCACGAGAGAAATGAGGCCATGTATGAGAGGATAGCGGACATGGTCGGGAGGGAGGCAGGCAAAGTGGTGAGGCATGCTGGTATGGATGGGAAGGATGTGGGAATGGATGGTAGGATGCTGGCGTCGGTGGAAGGGTTGAGGTTATTCTAAGTAAAAATTAATACAAGGCGCTGAATTTGGTTGGTAGCGCTGACAATGATCGGATGCGCGCAGGACAGGAGGAATAGGGTATATACGAAAGGGACGCGGTCATGGACGACAGGGATGCAGCCATGGAGAAAAGAATGATGGCATGTACGGGAGGGTTACGGGCATGGTCGGGAAGGATGAAGTCAGGGTGGTGTCGGATGTGGGCATGGACGGAATGGGTTTGGAAATAGACGGAAAGGATGGAAGAGATAAAGGCATCGAGGTGCGGAATGCGAGCATTCTAAGTATCTAAAATTAATATAATGCGCTGAATTTGGTTGGAAACGCTGACAATACACAATTACAAGACCAGTCATTGTCAATTGTTCGTATTTATTTATCTTCGCCGTGTTTATTCTCGGCCGAAGTAAAGGTAAAGGTAGCGACGATGCCCTAGTAAGAGTAACTTGAAAGTCAAAGTTATATAATCTCACAGACAAGGTAAATTTGTAAATAGTGTTGATAAATGGTTTACTGTCAATTGCGTGTACATAGAAATTTATGAGTAAAGAATTAAGACTTATATTGTAAATAACCAAACACTTAATTTTTCCTAGATATTTGTAATTTAAAGCGACTAACCCCTAGCCTCGATAAAACGTTTGACATCAGCAAGGCCTTGTATGCAGATCCCAAAAACGCTCAACCATGATTTATTATATTTCTGATACGGCCAATTCAGATGCATTTACTCAAACATCCAACTAATTAACAGACGCTGCCTCGTGTGCTTGCCTGCTTTATTCAAAATCTGCTACCCCATTTTTTGTGCATATGCTTTTGCTACTTTTCATGCAATGCTTGCGGCAGCGCTAGCTGTGCGGGTGAAGCGAGCAAGCGAGCGTCGGCTAGTTATATATAATATCGGTTGTGCTTTAATTCATGGACTTGTTTACTTCGCAACTCAGAAAAATATGGCAAAACTGTAAATTGAGTTTATTTGGCCGCTCTGCCACTCCACTTTGAAATTGGGTGTTGGGACAGTTAAAATGTAAAAAATAGGCTTTCAATTACCAAGTTTCATTTCGTCACATATGCTCCGATCAACTTGAAATTAGGTAAGGGTGTGTAGAAACACATGTTGAGAAGGTATTTTTAGATGGTCTTCGAAACTATTCATAAACAAAATTTATATGACTGTTTGAAAAAAGTTTGTTTTTATACATAACATCCAGCAACAACCTAAAGAAAACCTTAAAAAACCTAAAATAAAATTAAAAACAAACCTTTAAAACTGGCATACCTTCAAACCTAAAAACATCAACAAAGAACCAAAAACAAACCTAAAAAAATATTATAAAAAACGTAATATAAAAAACGTAATAATAAAAAAAACAAAAAACAAACAAAAACAATTCTTTAAAAAACTCCCTCTCTTATAAGCAAACTGTACTGTATGTTTTGCTACAGGTTCCGAGCAATTGGATTTTGGTGGACGGTGCTAGGGTATCGGAATCGGCTATCTTGACTCTGATTTCTTCCATTCTGAATAGCTGTCACTGTGACGTTTTAGTTCACTTGGATTCGGGTTCAAACTCGCCCATTTCATGTTTGAGATATTCGGCCGAATATTCGCCCGAATATTCGCCCGAAGCTTCGGCGTCCCCGAATAAAAATAGCAGTTATTCGTTAGAAAAATAGATCGAATATTCGTACGAACATATATTCGTTACATCCCTACTTAAAACAGTATAAAATAAGATCACTCGATCCAACACATTCTCACATAATAACTATGTTTTTCAGGGTATCATACATATTTTCCATAATTAAAAAAAATCCAATTGTGCTCAAGGCCCCACCCATACTTCCCAAAACGATAAAAGTTGCTGCAATTCCTCCAATGAGTACTAAAATTTTCATTTGTAATCACCGCCAAGCATCCCTAGTGAAGAAGAAAATAAATAAAAATTCATACATGACGAGAAAATTTTGAATTTCTACTGTTAGGCTATATGTAAAGTCGTGAGGAAGTGAAAATTTTGCTCACGATTTTACTCATTCCTCATTAATTTTTCAAAGTATAGTCTGAAGTGAAAATTTTCACTTCCTTATCGCGTCTTCATGCGCAATTTCACTTCCTCATTTTCAAAGTATAGTTTTTTTCACCACATGAAACTTTTGCTCATGAGTAGGAAATCGTCACTTTTGGAAAGTTGAAAAAGATTCAACTTTTCATGTGGAAAGTGATGAGGAAAGTGGAGTTGGGGCACTACGTGACTCAAATTGGCGCTTTAAGTTTTAAATTTAAATTTTAATATCAGAAAACATTTGTTTACAATATTCAATTTTTTGTATTATTATTTTAATTAATTCAACAACGCCTAAAGTGTAAACGACGAAAAAAAATTGATCAACTTAGTGAGAGGTCGGCCTTATCTCTATGAGAAGACCAATCCAGATTACAAAGATGTATTGGAGCAAAATACCTGGACATCAATTAAATTGGATATGGAATACTCTTCAGGTAATTCTTAACGCTTTTCAGGGGATTACGATGCTCAGACATCGTTATGTATCGTGTTGGCTCAGATTGAAAAAAAAAGTTGCAAAAAACTTTTTTTTGGATTTAGCTCCAGAAATTTCATTCAGGACATTTAATGGCGTTTTGAACATGTTGCATTTATTGTTTTTTTTTTAATTTTATGCAGAAAAGGAATGTATCAAGTTGTGGGAATCTATGGGACACCAATTTAATGCATATGTTCGTAAATCAAAAAAACCTACCAAAAGTGGAACAGGAAAATCCGCTTATTTTCGTGCACATGCACAGCTCATGCGATTCTACAAGGACATTGAAGCTAACAAGCAAAGAGAAGTGTAAAAAAATTCAAATGCCTTTGCATATTAAACCATAATTTATAAATCTTAAATACACCTTTCTATACAGAGTATTCTCAAATTTGGGATTCGATGACAGCACAGTTGCTCAGAGTGAGTTAAACGGAAATGGATTTGATAATTCTTCGCTCACTTCACCGGAATCGGAGGCATCTTTCACAACAACCAAATCCCGAATTCATTCTAAATTTGCTAGGATAAAGTTTTAAATTTCCTAACCTTTTTTTTTGTAAAATTACCGAAAATATTTATGCTCGTAGGTTGGATCCTCTCGGAGCTCTTGGGCCAGTTGAAGGTCATTGTTGACATTCCTATTTAGGAATATCTTGCGAATATAACATTGACCTAACCCGTTGTTTGCGAATTTTATTAAGTTTGTAAGCAATTAACACTTTCGATTTTTTCTCTCGAGTCATTTTTATTTTTACATTTTACATGTATTTAAAAAAGAGAACAATTTTGGTAAATAATCATTTTAGCGGCATTTATTTCAAAAACGATTGATGGAAATATGCTTTATTTGAGACATTTTCAAAGATGTTGAAAGTGACGACTATACTTTGAATGAGACATTTTCGTGAGGAAGTTGTGAGAAAGTGAAAGAGTAAAAAGGAAGTGAAAACTATACATTAAAAAAAGGAAGTTGTGATGAAGTTTTATGCTTATGCGTAAATTACTCAGGAGCAACAGTTTCACTTCCTCACGCTTTACATATAGCATTACTCGAGAGTGAATGAGCATTTGAGGGTTGGAGTGGTCCGGAAGTAAGTTCTTGCTACAGTACGGGTCGAGCGTTCCGTTGAGAAACCGTCTCGAAGGCAGGACAAAGATTTAGGGACTAGAAAACTCGTTGCACCGAATGGAAAAGTCTGCCAGTCTTTGTAACTCTCAACACCGCAACATTGTCTCTAGAGAGATGTTCCAAAAAGTCATCACAGTCATTAACAAAATTTTAATTTAAGTTTACATTCGTCTGGACAACATTGGTGAGAGAAGTGGTGTTGGTACACTCACCTAAATCAAACGACTCCATTTCTTGTTTCATGAAAGTATGAACCCAAGGAATAACGACTGAGAATTATAGGAAAGTGGAAATGCTGATGTGGGAATGCCATGGAGACCATTTATGTTTATGGGTTACGTTTGATCCGAATTGAAGAAGAAGGAAGAGAACAAGAAAAAACGAGGTCATTGCTTTTTCAGATCTCAAGCGCACAACATCTCTCTTATTCTCTCTCTTAAATTAATTTTTTGTTTCTTTAATTTAAGTTCTTATTTTCTTTAAGTATTATTTAAAGTAAAGTTCTTAATTAATTAAATTACCTTTTCCTAAGTCTTGCTTTCTAATTTAATTAACTCTACCATCTGACGTTACCCACTTCCACAAAAAATGGCGAGCAAGATCTTGGACCAATCATCACACCTGTTGGATCCTTTGGTTTACAGACAACGGCAAACCGCTCCTCATCAACAGCAAGCGACAATTCTTAGATTCTTGGTATACTTTTTTTTATATCATTTTTATCCGTGAGGGATCCGGATATTGTAAGTCTCGTTTCAATTTCAACTTAAGAAGTGGATTTGACCTCTGAGGTCAAGGCTCAACATTCGGCGTTTTCAGCTTAGCTCAGCTCACAGAATTTTATCGTTTTATTACGTTTAAATTGAGTTCATTGACCCCTATTGAGCTCAAGTTTCATTTATCAGCTATTCCACTCTGCTCCACTCAACTTATTGAGAATTTTTTTTTGGAAACAAAATTCTTTCTCCAGTTAAAATTTCTTTTTTGAATTTTTTGAGATACCGTTAATTTTTTTAAATTTTTTAAAATAGTTAAAAAAAAAATTTTTTTTTCTTTATTTTACAATTACGATTTACCGTTAATATTCGCATAATTTTCTTTTGGATTTTTTCTTGGGGTAGATTTTTCTTTAAGTCTCACATTCTTATCTCGTTTATTACGCTTTGGAAATTATGTGGAACTTTTTGGATAACCGAGATTACACACAAAATCGTTCGGCTAACCTTTCTAAAGGAGATTTGGAAGAATTTATGGGTGACGAAGCTTTGCTTATTCCAATTGTGAATAATAGGTCGGCGCCTTCGATTTCTATCCGAACGGCGAATATTTCTATAAAACCCCCTCCAATTCCAGAAACATTTTACAAATCTCCTTCCTACGGTTCCATCCCGTACATTTAGAAGTTCTGTTGTACCATCACCGGTACCATTGAATATAGCTCCCAAGGTTGTTACTCATAATCCTACTTCTTTCCTTTCTCCACATAATTTTACCGCTCCTACCATTCCGATTCACGAGGTTATAAAATTTGTGAGACGATTTGACGGTTCAACCGACCCTCATGATTTCATTAGAAGATTAGTATATGACTTCCAAATTTGAACTTTTCTGTTGATATTATGCTTAATAATTTGGGTCGAATACTTGATGGCAATGCAAAAACTTGGTACAATTCTATTTGGCCTCGAATTAAGCGTGATATTGATAATCCTGATATTTCTTCCGATGAAATATGGCATTTGAGCTGTCAGGAATTATGCGAGTTTTTTGACCCAACTGTCCGAAAATCCGAATATCGTCAAAAAAATCTATATTTGATATTCAAATTTGGCGATAATCCTGAAACGTTTGTAACGGAAAATTTGAATTTGCTAAGAAATCTTAATCCTTATTTGTCAGAAGGAGAGAAGGTTCAACGACTTATTTCAGCTACTCCTCCTGAATTTCAAAAGGCTTGTGCTCTCACTAATATCCTTTCTCCTGTTGATTTTCTGATTTGCTTACGTAAATACGGAGAGGTTTATTCTCTGGATTTATCCATATCGAAACCTAAAGTTACTTAGTTATTTTGTTCCACCTGCTGTGATGTCTATGGAGACGCAACAATTTGGACAACAAACAAATTTTCGCTCACAGGTTCCGCCTTTTCATAATCTTGTTGCTCCTATGTATTTTCGATCTCCAACCAATGAACCTGTTTGTCATTATTGTCACGAAACGGGTCATGTAATTAGATATTGTAAAAAACCACCGGATAATAAGAACCACCAAGATTTCTCGGGGGGATACCGGGGCAATCCAATGGGTAATTGGAACTCGGGATTCCAGGGATCAAGACAGAGATTCCAAAACTCACAACAACAAGGCTTTAGACAAAATTCAGATCAATCGGTCCAAAATTTTATTCCTCGACAGATGACATATTCTCAACAGTATTCACAGCCGAATAACTCGTATTCTCAACAAGGATACGCCTATCATTGTCCACCACCACAGTTTGATCAACAACCGTATCAAAACAATACTAACCAACGACCCAATTTCAACATTTCTAAACCATCGAAAAACTAAAGAGTCTGGTGTTACAAGACCATCAGACTTCTGGCTCTCCTATCGTAAATAATAGTACATTAGATTTAGTTGAAAAATCAGTCGAATTAGTCGAATGCACAGATTTGTCGTCTAGTTGTAGTTCTTGTTTCGATGCCAATTCGTTAATTCGTTCACTTTGACTTCTTCTGTTTGCGTTTCTGCCGATTTGCCGAAAATTAGTAATAAGTCTTCTGCTGTTTGCGCTTCTGCCGATTTGCCGAAATTTAGTAATAAGTCTTCTGAAACTTCGGGCGTTGATTTTCCGCCATTCTGCCGAACATTTGCCGAATATTTGTTAGATAATTCTGCCAAAAGTATGAATAAGGATATTTTTCTCGCCAATAATGATTATTCTCAACAATACAAAATTCAAAAATTGGGTACGTTGTTAAACACTTCTAATGTAGAAGTTATTTCTGTTTCTAAAGATTTGTTCCATCATTCCATAAAATTTAATTCTAGGGTAATCAAATTTCTTATAGATATGGGTGCCTCGATTTCAGCGATAAACCCAAATTTATTACCGTTAATTAATTCTAATATTATTACCGAGAAATCCGTTACACCTTTTTTATCCGACTTTCTATTTGTCAATCACAAACTAAATCAATTAATAAGGTTGTTCGACTTCGTTTTACCTTAAATTGTTTCGAGTTGGAATGGGATTTTTTTGTTATACCGGGTCTAAGTAACGAAATTGTGATTGGTATGGATTTTTTAAGTCACCATCATAGGACTACGTTGTGACTATCTTTCGCTGGAGATTCAGCCAATTAATTCCGATATCACGACACATGGAATTTCAGACGTTGAGGATTTGTGTAGTGTGGAGTTTCCGGATATTGTACCCTCCACCTTTCCTGAGCCGTCTGCAGTGGATATCATTCCAAAGGATAGTCGGGTTTTCTTATCTTCATCGCTCGTGGTACCGCCAAATTTTTGTTACAAAGTAGAATTTCATATAGATAATTCAATATAAGGCTTAATCAGAGTTTCACCTTCCTATGCACTTCAAAATTTAAAGCTTTTAGCTATAGGAAATTTTTTAACAATGGTATCAAACGGAATTGGTAACACTTGGATTTCTAATATCGGTAATCATCCTGTTAAATTGAGACAACATGAGATTCTTGAAAATTTTGAAGTAGCGGATAAATCTATGATTCAATGTTCACTTGAGGAGTTCCAATCTTCTAAATCGACAAAACTTAATGGTTTTTTAGCATCATTGAATTGATTGACTACGACTTCGACCGAGCTCATATTACCAGAATTCTTGTCTAAAGTCAAAATAGGTGCCAATCTTTCAAATATTGAGAAATCTCAAATTTGTTCCGTCCTTAACGAATATCAAGATGTTTTCACGTCTGATCCTACGAAACTTGGACGAACGAAATTAACAACACATAAAATTGATACTGGGAATTCCGCTCTTATTAAACAACGTCCTTATCGGGTTTCATTTGTAGAAAAACAAGAAATTAGTAAATCAGTTGGTCGTATGTTAACGAGTGGTGTTGTTTCTCCTTCGAATTCTCCAGTTGTTCTAATTTCTAAACCAGATGGGTCTTGTAGATTTTGCGTTGATTACCGAAAGATTAATTTACTAACAAGGCGAGATAGTTATCCATTACCACGCATGGACGATGCCCTTGACCGTCTAAGGGATGCTCAAATTTTTTCTACGATGGATTGTAATCAGGTTTTCTACCAAGTAGAAATGGACCCTGGGGATACGCCTAAAACCGCTTTTGTCACACCTGATGGCTTGTACGAATTTAACGTTATGCCTTTTGGACTTTGTAATGCACCTGCTACTTTCCAGCGGCTTATTGATTCAGCGTTGGGTTCATTAAAATGGTCAGTTTGCTTAGTATATTAGGACGATATTATCGTGTTTGGAAAAAATTTTCAGGATCATTTAGAACGCCTTAAACTTGTTCTACAAGCGTTGATACATGTTTTATTGAAATTAAAACCTACGAAGTGTGCTTTTAGGGACTCAGAACTCAAATTTTGGGTCATATTGTTTCCGCACACGGTATTTCTCCAAATCCGGCAAAAATCCGTGCAGTTCGTGAGTTTCCAACTCCAAAAATGTCTCAAAGATTCGTTCTTTTGACGTTTTAAGTTCGTATTACCGACGATTCATTAAGGATTTCTCTAAAATTGCTAATCCTTTACACAATCTTGATAAAAAATGGATTCAATTCAGCTAAACTTCAGAAGCAGAGACAGCATTTAATGAGCTTAAGAAAAAACTTCGTACGGCTCCAGTGTTAGCGTATCCTGACGACCACGCCCCGACTTTCCTTCATACCGATGTTTGTGGTCATGGAATTGGAGCAACTCTTTATCAAACTCAGGATGGTAAAGAGAGAGTCATTGCTTATGCCTTTCTCCTACTGAAAGAAATTATGCTATTCCACAGCAGGTATGTTTGGCAATTGTTTGGGCTGTAGGATTATTCCGTCCATATCTTTATGGTAGACACTTTGATGTCATTACTGATCACCATTCCCTCTGTCATCTGATAAATTTGAAAGATCCAAATGCTCAATTAGCTAGATGGGCTTTACGATTAGAACCATACGATTTTACCGTTATTCACCGTTCGGGTAAAAAACACACAGATGCTGACGTTCTCTCTCGTTTTCCCGTCGATCCAGCACACAGTTGTATAGATTTGAGTTTCGAAGCATCTTTGTATGGTTTAAAGGAAATATAGGTTTTCTGAATCGTAATCAATTGTAAGGAAAAGTCAAGTAAATTAAATGTGGTTTTACTATGACGCAATCGACATGGCGAATAAAACTAATGTTTTCCTGTGTCTCGTGAGAGGAGGGGTTCAGTCGAGTGTTGAACGTCGGACGGTTAGGAGTAAAATTTGCTATTGTCTTGGAAATTAAGTGTAAGTGTCTTGTCTGAAATTATAATGTAATTAGCTTAAGTCTTTTGCAAATAAATCTAATATTGATAATAATCAATCTATTGGTACCAGTGAAAGTGGCAAATTATTATTGTGTTATGTTTTGGCCGATGGCCCAGTGAGTGAATGCAGAGAAGAGAGAGAGAAAGAGAGTGAGACTTCAGTTTTTTCCATCCTCGGAACCGTAAGTGTGTAATGTAGGAAGATTCCCATCCATCTTGAGACCGTGGACTCGGCAGGGCTTCATCCCTGCTTAGGGTCGTCCAAGTCCCGCGTGGCGATTTCCAACTCAGCAAGCAGCACAAGTCTTAGGATCTTCCCGCAGTAACACATTTCACCCCTACACAGTAACCAGTCTCTGGTACTCCTGGTATCGCGGGTCGGAGCGGGACTCCGGAGTTTGAGAACGGAACCCCCGTCTGCTCCTGTGATGCCTGGGACACCGGAGCTGAGTTCATCTTTTACTTCCCCCGCGGATATGTACCAACTGGTAGAGAGCCTCCGGACCAGGAGAAGAGTTCCTCAGGCAGAGTAAGTAAACCAGGAATGGTAATACCTCCCTGATTAGTGATTCCCTCTCCAGTAGCAGTAGTAGACTCCGGTACCTGTAGGAAGTGACTGAGTTCGGGCCGAGTCCGTACTGCAGTGACTGAGTTCGGTTCAAGTCCGGACTGCAGTGACTGAGTTCGGCTCAAGTCCGTACTACTGTGACTAAGTTCGGTAAAGTCCGTACTTCAGTGACTGAGTTCGGTTGAAGTCCGGACTTCTGTGCCTGAGCTCGGGTCGGGCCCGTACTGGTAAACCCAGTAGAACAGGCAGAGAGCTCTGGTCTAGTTCACTCTAGTAGAACAGGCAGAGAGCTCTGGTCTAGTAGACCCAATAGAACAGGCAGAGAGCTCTGGTCTAGTTCACTCCCGTAGAACCGGCAGAGAGCTCTGGCCCAGTTCACCCTAGTAGAGCAGGCAGAGAGCTCTGGTCTAGTTCACCCCAGTAGAACAGGCAGAGAGCTCTGGTCTAGTAGACCCAGCAGAACAGGCAGGGAGTCCCAACCCAGTTCACCCCAGTAGATCAGGCAGAGAGCTCTAGTCTGGTAGATCCAAGAGAACAAGAGGAGAGTCCCAAACCAGTCAACTCCAGTAGAACAGGCAGGGAGTCCTCAGTATAGTCAACCCATAGAACAGGCAGAGAATCTAGATCCATCCACCCTATAGTAGAGCATCCAGTAGTTAGGTACTAGGTACCTAACTTAAGGAGAGTGCCCAGGCTGTAGGTCCAAGCTCGACCACACCCAACTCAGAGATTCACCATCCCAGAGTCGGGAGACTTAATGGACTACCCGAAACCTAGTACAGTACCCCGAAATTAGTTACTTAGGGAATCATCCCGTAACTCTAGTATTTACAATTAGGCCCGTTAGTAAACCAACCAGTTCAATTCCTATTTACGGATTTATTCAATAAGTTTTAGATAATTACCCTAACCCCGTGCATGAAAGTCATTAGTTAAAATACCACTGTGCCACAATATCAAGGTTCCTCCAGTCCATTCCGCAGATTCTGAGTGTGCAATTAGAGTACTGGAACGTGACTTGATCAATCGTCATGGATGTCCAATTAAAATCCTTACCGATCAAGGAACACATTTCACTTCTATGGAATTTTCTCACTTTGTTACAACTCGGGGAATTAAATTGATTCGCACATCTCCATATCATCCTCAGGCTAACGGAATTGACGAAAGGTTAATGGCACAGTAAAACGTATACTCGCTAAATGTGTCCAAGCTAACCAAAAAGATTGGAATCAACTCCTTCCATGGCCTGCTTTAGCAATGAATTCGACAGTTCATAGAATTACGGGTCATTCTATTTACTTTTTGGTCTATGGTCGAGAACCAAATTTACCTTGCGACAATTTTTTACCGACTTTACGAGATTTATTACAAAATGACGAAACCGAATTTGTGACTTTACCGGGAGCTAAAAAGACAAAAACTCGTATTGTTTCCATACAAAATGTTAAATTATATCACACTTTTGACAATACCGATGGAAATTTGTCGTTATAGTTAGATAACATCCCACATTTGGACTTAGATTTTGATCTACCAAATTTGTCTTCTGCACCTTCTATTCAATTTTCAAATGATGAGATGCCCAATCAATCAGCACAAAACGAATTACCGTGTTATGATTTTTTAACTAACTAGGATACAATTATTTCGCTTCCACATAAAAGAATAGACGATCGTATTGGTTTTGTTAAAAACAAGTCAGAATTAATTCAACCTCCTTGGAAAAATCGTCTAAGACCCAGACAAAATCCACGTCCACATCGAGCTAGAATTAGATCGATTGATCCGATTACCGTTTCTGAATTACTTTATCAATCACACAAATACTTACTTTATAATCGTATTTACCGAAACTTTCTTATATATTCCTTAAAATCATAATTTACAGTAACATGGACTTGGATATGGAAATTGATCTTATCGACCTATATTCAATCAAGGTGGAAAATTTCTTGGAAGACGAGGTCGTCCTTTCACCAGATACTCCTGGGGAAATTGAGGTGTTGGGAGAGTTTCGGGTACCAGCAGGAGAAGTAGAATGGCTTCCCCGCGAAATAACACCACCACCTCGCACCCAACTTGCCTCAGAGATTTGAGTGATGGAGCCGTCTCACTCCCGTTCTCCTTATCGTGGTAAAGTACATCGTAGGCGCAAGTCCCCGTTTCCTTGCTGAAAACCCCCGTTAAAATTTAAAATTAAAATTACTTTGCAATTCACGTTCAAATTGTAAAGTTTTCATCTTTTTCTTTTTATTCATTTTCTTTTCTGTGAAACCCTTTCCCTTCTCATCGTGAGGACACGATCTACCCAAAAAAGGGGATCTGTGGGAATGCCATGGAGACCATTTTTGTTTACGGGTTACGTTTGATCCGAATTGAAGAAGGAAGAGACCAAGAAAGAAAGAGGTCATTGCTCTTTCAGATCTCAAGCGGACAACATCTCTCTTATTCTCTCTCTTAAATTAATTTGTTGTTTCTTTAATTTAAGTTTTTATTTTCTTTAAGTATTATTTAAAGTAAAGTTCTTAATTAATTAACTTACCTTTTCCTAAGTCTTGCATTCTAATTTAATTAACTCTACCGTCTGACGCTACCCATCCCCACACTGACCACGAAAAGTATGGACGTGAGACTCACTATGACTGTAAACTAAAAAATATGGTAGGGGTCTACTGATAGCATGCGAGGATTTGCGTGAGATTGTGTAAAGTTCCTCTTTTACATGAAATTGTGTTTGTGTAAAAAGCGAGAGAGATTTTACAAAATTGTATCCTCTCTCATTCGTTAGAGTCACTAAGCCCATCCCACTTGAGTGAGATTGTGTAAAAGAGGTACCTTACACAATCTCACGCAAATCCACGCACGATACTGGTAGACCCCTGGTATTTATGGTAATAGTAGTATGTTAGACGAGGTTTCCCTCCTGCCCCCCGCCGACCCTTAAAGCCACCGACATACCCGCGGCCCTAAGTATTTCCACCGACCACCGATCTAAGTGAAAGGTGATTGTACGTGAAAGGTGTTTGTAAGGTCACAGTAGAACTCAGCCACACACCCTTCCACCCTAAGACCTCAAAATTTATTATTATCGATAAACACCCTAAGTCTTGGATCATTGTTGGGATGGAAGACCCTAAGTATTAAGTTCAAACATGTTTAAACCTGTCGCAAGGTCCACCGTCCACGGACCTAAGAACCTAAGTAACTCACCGACCATTGAGCTAAGTCTGCACATAGCCTATGAACCTAAGAATTCGCATTCTCCACAACAAACCTAAGAACCTAAGTAACTCACCAGCCATTCGACCTAAGTCTGCGATGTTGCTACATCTCGAAGACCCAAGGTACTTCCTACAGCACAGTCACCTATGAACCCAGGAACCTAAGTATTCTCACTCTGTACAGTTGAACTCGGTCACACACCTTCCACTACAAGACCCCACAATTTATTTTCACCAATGAAACATCCAAACACTTGTAGCATACGCAGACCCAAATTATTTCCGCCGTCCACGGACCTAAGAACCCAAGTAACACAGCAACCATTGACCAAAGTCTGCGGCGTTGCCACATCCCAGAAACTTGTCGAATCATGTTTAAACCTGTCATAAGCTATGAATATAAGTATTTTCATTGCCTACAGTCCACGGACCTAAGAACCTAAGTAGTTCACTATCCACCGACCTAAGTCTGTGGTGTTGTCACATCTCGCAAATTTATCTAAACATGTTTAGACCTGTCTGAGCCTATGAACACAAGTATTCTCATCCCTAAGTATTTCCACCGGTCATCGTCCTAAGTCAGCAGTGTTGCTAAATTCACATTACAATAGGTATTTCCACCGACACAAGTCAACATTGTTGTTACATTACACGGAGCTGTGAACCTAAGTTTGCTGGCTACCTAAGTCCGCGATGTTACCACATCTCGGAAACTTATCCAAACATGTTGAAACTTCTCATAGCCTATGATCCTAAGAAGTCACACTCTCCACAGTCGACGAACCTATGAACCTGAGAATTCACATGCGGTGTTAGCACATTCCACAAACTCATCCAAGCATGTTTAAACCTGTCATATACTATGAGGGGAGGCCGCCAGCCCGCTCGCCTTAGGGGTCTCGCCNCGTCTTGGGGGAGCCCGTCCGCACATGGATTTATGAATTGAGCTAAGTCAACAGTATTGCTAAATTCACAACACACTAAGTATTTTCACCGTTCACCGATCTATGTGAAAGGTGTTTCTAAATTCAAAACCACATTAGGTATTACAACCGTCAATTCAAGACATTAAAATTACTCAAAGTAATTCATACTCTCCTCACTTAAAGAATCCAAACACCCTTCACTTAAAGAATCCAAACACCCTTCATTTAAAGAATCCAAAATTACTCAAAGTAATTCCTACATACCCTTCACTTAAAGAATCCAAACACCCTTCACTTAAAAAATCCAAAATTACTCAAAGTAATTCCTACATACCCTTCACTTAAAGAATCCAAACACCCTTCACTTAAAAAATCCAAAATTACTCAAAGTAATTCCTACATACCCTTCACATAAAAACTCCAAATACTCTTCACTTAAAGAATCCAAAATTACTCAAAGTAATTCCTACGCACCCTTCACATAAGGACTCCAAATTTTATTTAAACCTTTCATGACCTATGCATTTTCATTACCTACACATCACAGTCATTGTCAGGTCTTTAGTGCTATCACATATTGAAAACTTAGTCAAACAATCCTGTCATCATTCTCACGTGTTATTTTCACAAGTGCAGCACATAATTCACGACTTCAGTACTACCACATCCTGCAAACTTATACAAGTCTTACTCTACAAATCAGCGGACTAGGTAAGCAATGATATCACATTTCACAAGCCAATTGCGTATATAGCAATGGCGGAATTGAAACTTTATTATTTCATTATTTCATTAATTTTTAAACATTTGACAATTTAGTAAATTGAATTATATATGAATAAAGAATTAAAGTTTCGTGATTTTAATACATTTAATTTCATAATTTAGTCCTCACAAACATCATGGCTCAGAAACCAACCAAGTTAAGTGCTGGTGGAAGCAAGCAAGTCCTGATACTCCAAAATTTGTATGTATCAAAAGTAAAAATTTTACCGTCGACTTTGAAATCGAAGAAGTACCAACAATTGTGCGACAACTGATAAACTTCTACATGTCCACTGGTGGCGATAGAAGCCTGCTTCCTGATTTTGCAATACTTATTCAACAATCTAGAAAGCGCTACGAGGATGGTTTGAAAAAAAGAACGCAAAACTTGTTAACAAAAAAGAAGTTTGAAGTCATGCAAGTCTATTATGCTGTTACAAAATATTTCAAAAGAAAACGTGAAAAAGAAGTTTTCACCGAAGATGATTTAGTTGGTCTTTTGGAACTAGTAAAGCGCAAAAATGGGGTGATTGATAATAAAGATCTTGGTGTGGAATTATTAAGCAATATAAAGGGAGAGGACGTTGTGGAGGAACATGGTCGCATAACAAAGAAATCAAAGAAACTGAAGCAGTCAAACAAAGAGATGAAAGAGGATGGCAGAATTCCATGCTGTGATGATGACAAGGGAAAAGCACCTAAATCACACTCGTGTAACTTCAAACCATCAGAAGGATATCCTTTTATTCCGTTTGTGCTCCCAATAGAGAATGAAACTAGTGATGGATTCAAAAGTTCGGAACAGAGGGAGGTCTTTCGCAATTTTCACATCGATTATTGTGTCATTTTTGTAAATAAAACATTACATGAGAAAAATGGAGTGGAAGAATTAAGTGTTGGGTATAGCGGAACAATGCAAACATCAGCATTTGAGAGATGTGTTAATAATAGCTCATCGAGACCTGCCCTTTATGTTGGTCATCTGGAATTGATCCAGAATTTATGATTTTAGCTACAAATAATCCCAATCTTGTTAAAATTCGAAATATTCCAGCATTTCTACAGGAATTTGTTTTCAAAGATATGAGTTTTTGTTTATACCAAATGTTGCACGGTGGTATGCATGTGTTCTTAGAATTAAATTCTTAGAATACAAAATATATAGCATTTAAATTATGGACAAAGTATACGAAAAATAAAAACAAGAAACATTAAACTTATTTTCATCGTGTCTTAACCATTTCTTATAAAATTCATTTTATTCTTTCAACGAATGTATTTTTTGATAGTTTGCCGTCAGTTAAAGTTTACAAGTAAAAATGTAGAAAGTATGAATATGTTCATACCTTGCTGTGGTGTCAATACGGGTAAAGTTCCTAAAACGTTCAAGCAAAGTTCGTAAGCCACCTAAATCACACCGATTTAATACGAAGACTTAATTTATAGCATCTCATCCACCAAAAAACCACCACCACCACCGCCACATCCACCACTACCACCACCACCACCACCACATCATCATCACCACCACCACCACCACCACATCTTACATCATCACCACCACCATCACATCATACATCATCACCACCACCACCACATCATCACCACCATCACCACCGTCACCACCACCATTATCAAAATAAATTCAACAACATTATATTTTGATTTTACAAGTTTATACATTTTTGAGTTTATTGATTAATTAAAGAAATAGTTTTATGACCAACAGCTAAAGTGTTAAAATTAT
Source organism: Holacanthella duospinosa (assembly GCA_002738285.1). Taxonomy (NCBI): domain Eukaryota; kingdom Metazoa; phylum Arthropoda; class Collembola; order Poduromorpha; family Neanuridae; genus Holacanthella; species Holacanthella duospinosa. The sequence continues at coordinate 9,322 of NIPM01000870.1, read as the reverse complement.
CTATAGCAAATCGTTTAGTATCTAAACCATTGAGTGCTCTCTTTGTCTGTATTTCTGTGTATAGCTTATGTGCATAACTTCGGAATCCTTTTGTAACTGCATATGTTTGTTCGTTCGACTCCAATACTCGAGCAAAGTCTTCAAACTTAATCTGGTTGTTTACAGCAGTCTTTGTAGTTCCATTTACTTTCTTTGTATCTGAGTCTTCCATAATCCAGTTTCCTTCACTATCCTTTTCAAATTTACTATCCTTGAATGATATGGCAATGGACTTGACGGTGTACATCTTTGGTCTGCGACACATGACTTGTGTGATGACACGGTTGGAAAACTCGTCTTTGAATTTCCCCAGGACTTTCTTGTTGGTGTTATCATGAAACTTCCCAAAGAGCAGATGATTTGTATTGTATTCCGACATGTCGTACCAGTCTTTGTTCTTTAACATGTCCTCATAGATGTCCTGAGTATGAATTTTGTAAATCAGTGAATCTCTGTCCGTGTAAAGTAACTTGGCTCGATCTCCGTACTGTTGCTGTATTCCATTATAATGCATTTTATACATTATAGACTTTGCAAGATCCAAAATACTCACTCCCACTGCTATCGGTTTATTGAGTGTAACAGCATGTTTCTTCATCAAAAAGATACATGTTGTCTCATTGGTGGGGATCACATTTTGAACCGTTGGTTTTTTGTTGTAATAAAGAGCTTTCTCTTCAGATATTACAATACGAACGTTTTGACGCTTCATCACTTGCTCGATGGTTTTTCGGAATGCTGAGTTGCTAAGTAACTTCCAAAAATCCTTTTCAAAGTCACTGGTTGCTTTTTTCCTCATCTCGGTATTGAAGTCGATAAATTCCTTCATCCATGGTGACTGACTGAATTGGAGTACTCGGTGCACTTTAGTTACTCGAACGTCCATCTCGATGTACTGTTTCAGGGCTTTGTAATGAACTATATAATTTTTTTTGTGATGTAGATCGGCAACCAGCTTCTCCGCTCGATAGATTCCGTTCTTGATTCCCAAATCTTCTTTGAGGGAAATTTCATGCGACTTAGATAATTCATCATGAGTGACAGTTCTTTTCAATGGTGAAGGGGGATATTCATTAAATTTGTCATGTAGTCTGGGATCAATTTCCATGTCTACTTCCAGTAGCCATCCGATATCATCAGGAAGAAAATTTATGAAGGCTAAGACATCTTGCTCAATGAGTTCTATGTTAACAAGCCATTGGAAGTTTCCGATGGGGAGTGCCATACTCATTGATTTGCCGTACAGGTTGTTTGCATCAATGTAAATAATGTATGAGACGGGTTCATTTCTGTTGAATTTTGATCCGATATACTTGTTATTTGCTCTGGCGAATCGTATACTCCCGACACTTACATAATCTCCACGAATTTCTTTTTCGATCCATAGATGCATGGTGGAGTCAGTTATCAAATCCAGTTGAATCTTGCTTTTTTTCAAGAGACAGTCAAGTCCCAGCATAGCAAGGCTAAAGTAATGTCCAATCTCCAATTCATAGCCGATCATAATGATATAATGAATTGATTCCATCACATCTGCAAGAAGAGAAACGTCGAGTCTTACGTAGAGATCATGCCAGTCTCCCATATTCTTAATTTTGAAGCTTTTCCACACTTTTCCTGCATGTTCATATACGTCGTCTTCAACTGGTTTTTCTTTTAGATCGTTATAAAAGTCCTTTTTGAGCGGTAGTTCAGATCGGTCAAAATCATTGCAAGTCTTCATTAGTGAATATGGATATGCTCCTTTCCTGAATAGTAAACTGATGTCAGCTCCGTTGGCAACTTCTTCCGAAAATTCTTGTCTTGTAATGTAAAACTTGTATTTTGAATCTCTGCTCATCATGGTGACCATACTGTCTAGTGATTTTAGCGTAAATCCCAAACTGTCAATGAACCTTAATGTCAGCCTGTGCTTGATTATTTCATTACTTGATAGTTGTTCTGTTGTGAGTTTTGGCTGAATTATGACAGAAAGAAACTTCTCTGATGACTTAGGGATAGCATCAATCTTTTCAATGTCTTGTAATTTTCCAACAGATTGTACGATGGAATGTACATCATACGATCCAAAGTTATGGACAAAAATCGGGAAGTCTTTCTTTACTTGAGCAGCAATATTACATTTCTGATGTGCGAGACCGATAAAATCAAAACCTGGAGGGAGATGAGAATGATGACGTACGATTTTGTCCTCATTGGTAAAATGATTCTTGTACAAACAGCAAATTTGCTCAGCATATTGTACAACTTCATCATTTGCGACTTTGGAGTCTTTATGTGAAGGGTGTGTAGGGATTACTTTGAGTAATTTTGGATTCTTTAAGTGAAGGGTATTTGGAGTCTTTAAGTGAAGCGTATGTAGGAATTACTTTGAGTAATTTTGGATTTTTTAAGTGAAGGGTGTTTGGATTCTTTAAGTGAAGGGTATGCAGGAATTACTTTGAGTAATTTTGGATTCTTTAAGTGAAGAGAGTAGAGTGTTCGAGGGTGATTTCGCATACAAAATGGCGGCCAAAATCTATTTTTGTTCGCCCTAAGACCCTTTGACCCTAAGAGCCTTTCACCCTAAGAGCCTTTGACCCTAAGACCCTAAGAGCCTTTCACCACAAGAGCCTTTGACCCTAAGACCCTTTCACCCTAAAAGCCTCTCAGCCTAAGAGCCTTTCACCCTAAGACCCTAAGTTGTTCCTCCACAGGTTACAGTATAACTGAGCCAGACACCCTAACACCTTAAGACCTCAAAATTTATTATTATTGATAAACACCGTAAGTCTTGGATCATTGTTGGGATGGAAGACCCTAAGTATTAAGTTCAAACATGTTAAAACCTGTCGCTAGGTCCACCGTCCACGGACCTAAGAACCTAAGTAACTCACCGTCCATTGAGCTAAGTCTGCACATAGCCTATGAACCTAAGAATTCGCATTCTCCACAACAAACCTAAGAACCTAAGTAACTCACCAGCCATTTGACCTAAGTCTGCGATGTTGCCACATCTCAAAGACTTAAGGTACTTCCTACAGCACAGTCATCTATGAACCCAGGAACCTACGTATTCTCATTCTGTACAGTTGAATTCGGT